>PVHP010009695.1:0-49691 GCA_004024765.1 Zapus hudsonius
AAAAAAAAAAGAATACTCTCTTCCTCTCCTTAAATTCACTCTAACCCTTGGCAAGCTGCTCCCCGAACCGCACCCCCACCCCTGCCCATACAATCTGACCTAGTCTCCTTGTATAGAAGACACAAATAATCAGAGAACCCAGCCCTACTGCACCCAGACCTGCATCTGTCCAACCCTTGCTCCTGAGTCCACCCTCCTCTAGGTCAGATTCCCTCCCACCTCCCTACCACAAAGCATTACTAGACAGACACACACTCCCTTGGCTGGCACCACTTCCTCTACTACATGGCTCTCATTAGCATATACACAGACCATCATGTTTTTAGAAAACAAAACAAAAACTCCCACACCCCTCCCACCTCCAGTGCTGCACAGTACCTGAAGTTGTCTCAGCTTGTCTTCCACTTCTCCTCAGAAACATCCCAGCCAGGATCCTGCCTTGGCCTTTCCAAAGGGCATGCACTGATAGGGCCACTATCTGCACATTGCAAGTTTAGGGGCTCCTGTGAGCAGCATCCCCTGATCACACTCCCTTTTTCCTCTTGGAAGCCGGTCTTCTGCAGCTTTTGGCACAGCAGCCCTACTCAGTTCTCCTGTTGCACCTGGCTACTCTCAAGTCTTTCTGTGTGAACCCAGTCTAGCCAGCAGCCTCTATATCTCCAGTCTTGGAGCCTGTCTTCCATCTCTGCAGATGATTTTGGCCAGCCTCACCATCACATAACCCCCACCCACCTGCTGCTACTCCCTGTTCTCTACTTTTTTTTTTTTTTTTTTTTTTTTTGAGGTAGGGTCTCACTCTAGCCCAGGCTGACCTGGAATTCACTGTGTAGTCTCAGGGTGGCCTTGAACTCATGGCGATCCTCCTACCTCTGCCTTCTGAGTGCTGGGATTAAAGGGTGCGCCACCACACCCGGCTCTGTTCTCTACTCCACAGCAACCTTTCCCTGACATTTATCCTCACTGTCATAGACTCTCTTCCCCTCAACTGCTTAGACCAAAACTCTTGAAAGTCATTCCTGACCTTTCCTCTTCACTGCACACCTAGGAAACTCCTTTAGTTTGAATTTCACCTAATACATCCACCCAGGTCACTGAGATCTTTCTCTGTTGGTCATCATAGCCTCTGAACGGACCTCTCTTTTCTATACTTGCCCACCTGCCCTCCAAGAAAAACAAAGTCAGGCAACATCACCCAGTGCTCTGGGGCTGCCCTAGCTGTCTTTTCCACTCTGCTTCCATTCATGCGGTTTCCCCTTCTTCTCTGACTCTTCTCTGTTGCTCCTGGGGTACATCAAGCACACATGCACTTAGGGCCTCTGTACTTGCAGCCTGGATGGATATTCCTTGCCAAGTACCCTGCACAGCAAGGCCACTTCCTGCATAAAACTCCTCCTGAACTCCCTTCTCCCCCAACCCCCATCTTCAGCAGTTCCCACCCTATCCTGTTTTCTGTTTCTGAGAGGACTCTGACAAACTATGGATTTACTTTTTAGTCTGATTCACCCTGACAACAGCAAACACCACACATTCTCAAACTAGAAAACCTTGAACTTCCTTAGATGGCTCTAGTCAATCCCATCTGACAAAGCTCTCAATGTTATTTAGGTGTGCCAGTTATCAAAGGTCATTCATTTCACACTGTGCTTGGCAAACACGTAGCAGAGTACTGGTCCACTCAAGTCACGCTCCCTCCAAGGGTGCCATTCAGAACATTCAGGAGGCTGTGCATCCAGGGAGCTCCACCTGCTCCTGAAGCCTCAAAAGCAGCACAGTAACATTGACAAGGGGCCTCACTACCAAGCCTTCAGATGCCATCTACAGCTGGGGAGGGGGGTTCTTTATAGTAAGTACTTCACTTAAGGTGAGATAGTTTGAATGTGAAATGTCCCCCACAGGACGGGCGTGGTGGCGCACGCCTTTAATCCCAGCACTCGGGAGGCAGAGGTAGGAGGATTGCCCTGAGCTCAAGGCCACCCTGAGACTACATAGTGAATTCCAGGCCAGCCTGGACTAGAGCGAGACCCTACCTGGGGGAGGTGGGGAAAGAAATGTCTCTCATGTCTCATGTGTTTTGTTCCCCAGCTGGAGGCAATTTGGAAAGGTTGTGGGGCCTTTGGGAGGTGGACCCTTGCAGTAGGAGGTATGTCACTGGGGGCAAAGCCTAAGGTTTATTAGTACAGGCCTACTGGGGCTTTCATCGGGTTGACTCAGACTACTTTCCCTATGGTCTTGTTACGTGCTATCATTTCCTGTGATGCCACTTTACCTCAAAACTATAAACTGATGAGCTGGAAAGATGGCTCAGCAGTTAAGGCACTTGCCTGCAGAGCCTAACCACCCGGGTTTGATTCTCCAGTATTCATGTAAACCCAGATGCACAAAGTGGTACATATTTCTGGAGTTCATCTATAGTAGCTGGAGGCCCTGGTGTGGTCATTCTCTCTCTCTCTCCCCTAGCAAATAAACAAATGAATAATTTTTTTTTAAAAGAAACTGTATACTGAAATAAACCCTTTCCTCTCATAAGCTGCTTCTGGTCTGAGTTTTATCCCAGTAATGAGAAGGTAACTGCTACATAAAATATGTTTATTCTTCCCCCAGGTAAAGAATTACTTCATTCAGCCGGAGGCAGAGATAGGAGGATTGCTGTGAGTTCAAGGCCACCCTGAGACTACATAGTGAATTCCAGGTCAGCCTGGGCTAGAGTGAGACCCTGCCTCGGAAAAAAAAAAAAAAAATTACTTCATTCAGCATGTGAGGAAACAAACCCAAGAATAGAAGTCACCTGCCTCCTCAGAGCTTATACATTGGGAGGACCACACACTATCTAGGTAGCCTAATAGGCTACCACATCTACTAAGGATAGGCTCAGGTCCAGCCCTAGATCCCCAGGTCCAGCCCAGTCTCCTCCCCGTCAGACAGCCCAACCCACATGTTAGCTTGTGGTGAGAATTCCAAAGTAGCAAGGCATCTTTCTTGTAGGACAGAGCACACTATAATTTCTACTGCTAGTATTCTTTATTTCTTCCTTTGTAATGGACTGATCTCCAAGTGAAGGCTTCCACAGAATGCCAGGCATCGATCTTAATGGATGGCAGAGAATATGGCATCCTTGAACGCTCTAACCACCAGTACATAAAGGCATTAACAATATTTCAAGATTAGGGAGAGGGCTCAGTGTAAAGTTCTTGCCATTTAAATATGAAGGCCTGAGCTTGGATCCTCAGCACCGATGTACAATGCCAAACATGGCAGTGCACACCTGCAATTCCAGCACTGGGGACACAGATAGAATTCCTGGGGCTTGCTGGCTAGTGAGACTAGCCAAATCAGTGAACTCTAGGTTCAGGACGTGCACACAAACAGGCACACACACACATTTGAGAAAAAGAAAAAGAAAAGGTACTATTTCTCTGACATCAGAAAAAAAAGAACGTAAGTCTGAAGGTCAAACTTGGGGAAAAAGGACAAAGTAAACCCCACTAAAGCCTTGGTTCATCCCACTACAATAAGTTTGTTTATTTAATGCATAATTAGGAGTTTTGTATTCCCCAAGTGCTTTATTGGGGGGAGGGTATTTACATATTGTTGGATATGGAGAAGTAACTGAAACCCCACTATTAACACACTCATGGAATATTCACAAAAGGCTCCCAGGGTTAGGTATGACAGGAGACTTCTCACTGCACTGTATGCCCTTCTGTTTGTAGCCAGGTTAAACTAGTGGTAAGTAGTTCATTACTGATATATTCCCTACCGTTTCTATGGTATCTCTGTTTAAACACAGCTTCACTGAGGTTCTCCATGAGCTATGTCCTTATTTTCAGACTATAGCATAAGAGCAATAAATGCTCTTCAGAAACCCCCACCACCCTAAAGTGATCTTGAGTAGATAGTCTCTGACTTCCTACTTTTCTGCAAAGTAGAAAAGATACTTACTTGATCTTCATTCTATTTTAAGAAACTGCTTATCATTTTATAAAGCCTTGTCCTTCTGGCTGAAATTCACAACACTCAATTTTAGACTCTGTCATTCACTGGACTTAGTAGTCTAGAAGGTGGCCCATAGAGCCTGTCACTCTTGACCATCTCAACCTTCTGTCAATGGCTACAGTGGCTCTAGGGAGTTTTTAGACAAGAAGTACAAGTTTCTACGCCCCCATTCATCTTAGCCCCGCCCTCAGGAGGAGAAGATTGAATTTTCTTACTTGTATCTGATCTTTTCATCCATGTCTTGAGGTGGTTCTTCTATAATGAATGACACTAAATCTTCGAGACATTCTGCTTTTATAAGAAACTCTATAAGCTTGCGGTTCTGAGCCTTGCACTCCTGTAAAACGTCTTCCTCATCCATCAATTCCTTCAGTGTTACATCTTCTCTCTCTAGCAGTGTGTCTATGTGGGATGATGAGTGAAGATCAAATTTCCAAAACATGCTGTTCTAAATGAAATGCAGAGAGTTCATAAAATTTCAACTTTACTTGTAAATTTTCCATAATCCAAATTTCAGTTGTTTAGTCTCAAAAGGCAACTTGTCATTAAAATACATGTAAAATCAGTTTCATATTGAAGCTATTACATCATCTCTTAATGAGTAACACCAGTGGGAATACTTCCTTATCAGAATTTATTTTCTTCTTTTTAAGAGGCAGTCATTATGGACAATTAAAAAAAAAAAAAAAAAGGCAGGGTCTCATTCTAGGCCAGACTGGCCTGGAACACACAGTGATCCTTCTACCTCAGCCTCCCAAGTGCTGGAACTTAAGGTGTACACTGTATGCCTGGCTACAATCCTCTCCCCTCCTCCCCCTTCCCAGGTAGGGCCTTTATCTAGCCCAGGCTGACCTGGAATTCACTATGTAGTCTCAGACTGATCTCAAACTCACAGTGATTCTCCTACCTCTGCTTCTTGAGTGCTTAAATTAAAGGTGTGTGCCACCATGCACAGCCAAAATATTTTCTAATCAGTTAAAAAAAAAAAACATTGAAAAATACTGAATGCTAAAACTCAGCAAAATTTTAGCCAACAAAAACAATTCTTGGGCTGGGCGTGGTGGTGCACGCCTTTAATCCTAGCACTCGGGAGGCAGAGGTAGGAGGATCGCCATGAGTTTGAGGCCACCCTGAGACTACATAGTGAATTCCAGGTCAGCCTGGACTAGAGCAAGCCCTACCTCGAAAAATCAAAAAAAAAAAAAAAATTCTTGGGACTAGGAAGATGGCTCGGTGGTTAAAGGTGCTTGCTTGGAAAGCCTGTTGGCTCAGGGTCGATTCCCAAGCCACCCACACAAGACAGATGCAAAAAGTGGCACAAGTTTATGGTGTTATTTGCAGCAGCAAGAGACTTTGGTGTAGGCTGGAGAGATGGCTCAGCGGTTAAGGCACTTGCCTCCAGTGTCTAAGGCCCCAGGTTCAATTCCCCAGTACCCACATAAGCCAGACCCACAAGGTGGTGGCCCTGGTGTTCTCGTTTTCTCTCTCTCTCTTTCTCTGCTTAAAAATAAATATTTTTTTAAAAAAGTAGGCTCCAGTGTGCATGCACACACATGTAGAAATAAATAAAAATTTAAACCAAGCATGATGGTGCACATCTTCAATCCCAGCACTCTTGGGAGGCAGAGACAGAAGGAATGCTGTAAACTCCAGGCCAACCTGGGCTAGAGTGAGGTCTACTTTTGGGGGGTGGGTGGGAGTTACCCTCTTCCCCCCAAAAAGTAATTCCTCCAAGCCAGACGTGGTGGTAAGCATCCATAATGCTAGCATATGAGAGCATGAGGCAGGATGATCACAAGGTCAATGATATTCTAGGCTACACAGGAAGTTTGAGGCCAGCCTAAGATGCAAAGCTAGCCCGAGTTACAGAGTAAAGCTCTGTGTCTCCAAAAACCAAAGAAACCAAAGGCAGAGAATAACTTTTCAAAAGAATGAACAACATTCTCCACAGAACCTTTAGCAACCAATGAGACCCAACAAACTAGAACTCTCCAAAAGACAAAGGTGCTAAATAACACCACACTTTGGTAGCCAAAACACAGAAGCCATCTAAAGATGGTAAGATCTGCAAAATTCTCTTTCTTTACTTCCTTCTTTCCTGTTTGTTTATAAGACAGAGAGACAGAGACAGTGTATGGGTGTGCTAGGGACTCTGCCACTGCAAATGAACTCCAAACATGTGCCACTATGTACACATGGCTTGATGTGGTTACTGGGGACTAGAATCTGCACTGGCAGATTCTTCAAGCAAGCACCTGTAACTGCTGAGACATCTTCCCAGCCCCAAGATCTGTACAGTTATCCTAATAAAGGAATTTAAGAAACTGAAACCTAATTGTTGAAGACTTTAACTTAGGTCACTACAAGAAACACATGACAATCTACCTTTAAATATCATTACAAAGCACATATATTCATATTCCTCAACTGCACCTTCACCCTCTCATTGGCTTGCCAATGCCACTGCTTCCTCACAGATGATGTGACAAGATGTGATCCTCTGCTCTCTTCTCTTGCCATGTGTGACAGTCAGCTCCATGATGCTGGGATGAACTTCCAAACCATGCTAGTTTAGAGGACAAAGTGATTTATTTGAAGCTTACAGGTCCAGGGAAATTTCCATAATGGCAGAAAAAACTTTCTCCCTTTCACAGATCCAAGAAGAGAGAGAAATACCATCAGTATCACCAGCACCATAAACAAGTATACTCAAACAGCAGGGAACCAGCAGCAAGCAGCCAAAGCTCCAACTGTTCTGTTGGGCAAGATCCGTGCCCAGGCAATTGGAGAAAAGCTTTAATAAGTCCTGAGTCTACTAGGAGACATTCAAACTACCACATCATGTATATTCCCTGCATGAAACTTCCCTTCAAAACTGTAAACTAGCCGGGCATGGTGGCGCACACCTTTAATCCTAGCACTCAGGAGGCAGAGGTAGAAGGATCACCATGAGTTCAAGGCCACCCTGAAACTACACAGTGAATTCCAGGTCAGCCTGGGCTACAGTGAGACCCTACCTAGAAAAAAAAGAAAAAGAAAAGAAACACTGTAAGCTGATGGCAAGGATGTAGAAAAATAGGAACCCTTCTACATTGTTGGTGGAAATGTAAACTGGTACAGCCATCCTGGAAAGCAGTCTGGAGGTTCCTAAAATAGCTGAAAATAGATTTACCATAAAACCCACCTATACCACCCCTTGACATGTATCCGACTCTAGTCACTACCTTTAGAGATACTTGTTCATCCATGTTTATTGTGGCTCTATTTCCAATAGCTAGGAAATGGAACCAGCCTAAATGACCCTCAACTGAAGAATGGATAATGAAGATGTGTTTCATTTATACAATGGAGTACTATTCAGTGGGAAAGAAAAATGAAATTTACAGAGAAATAGATGGATCATACTAAGTGAGGTAATTCAGACCCAGAAAACCAAATGCCACATGCTCTCTCTCATATGTGGATCCTAGCTACAAATGTTTAGATTTGTATGTGAGTTGGAGTGAGTCAGTAGTAGAGGCCAGAAAGCTAGAAAGGGGCCATAATGGAGAGAGTAGAGAGGAGACTTAAGGAGAGAGAGGGATGGGTGTGTGTGTGTGTGTGTGTGTGTATAAATGAACAGATTACTTAGGGGTACAATGGCCGGGGGGGGGGTCAGAGGAAAGGATTGAGTGAAAAAGGAGTGGGAAGAGGTTAGTCAAAATTTAAGAGGTTTAGGGGCTGGAGAGATGGCTCAGTGGTTAAGGCACTTGCCTCCAGTGCTTAAGGCCCAAGGTTCAATTCCCCAGGACCCATATATGCCAGACCCACAAGGTGGTAGCCCTGGTGTTCCCTCCCTCCCTCCCTCTCTCTCTCTGTATTTCTCTGCTTGAAAATAAAAATATATTTTTTAAAAATTTAAGAGGTTTAAAAAGATCGAAAATAAAAAAATTGTAAGAGGTTTAGAATAAGTCATATAGAAATATACTTCTTTGGATAATGGCACACCCAAAGCTATGGATTGTTACTAGAAAAATTCCAATGCCAGAGATGAGATACCTTTCAGCAAGTTGTTGGCCAGGGAAGTTCCTGAGGCCCCAAAACATTACAGGTCATTGCCAAGGCTCTTAGTTGCCCACCAGAATGAGATGGTAAGACCCTACTGCTGAAGACCACATATGCTTGGGCTGCAGGCCACTGAGAAATTAATCTGGAGCTGAGCTGGAAACCTCCTTCCTGTTAACCAGCTGACAGAAAGCTGGAAAAAGCTATGGCTGCATGTAGCCCTATGGGACCATGATAAGTAACAGTGGACCTTGCAAGCCTTAAGACTGACCAGCCAGGCCAAATGTGCCAACTGGTGCAATAGTGGCACGACTATTGTTGGGGGAAACCAACTGCTCTCTGATTGGACTGGAGGCCTGCTCCACAGGTGGGAATATATGCCTGGTACTGAAGACCTAGTCAAAAGCCTATGGCGGGGCTGGAGAGATGGCGCAGTAGTTAAGGCACTTGCATGCAAAACCTAACCACCCCGGTACCCATATAAAGCCAGATGCCCAAAATGACACATGCACCTGGAGTTTTTTGCAGAGGCTAGAGGCCCTAGTGCGCCATTCTCCTATTCTCCCTCCCTCCCTCTCGCCACCCCTCTCTGCAAATAAATAAAAATGTATTTTAAAAAAGCCTATGGGGCTGGAGAGATGGCTCAGCGGTTAAGGCACTTGCCTCCAGTGCCTAAAGCCCCGGGTTCAATTCCCTAGGACCCACATAAGCCAGACCCACAAGGTGGTGGCCCTGGTTCTCGTTCTCTCTCGTTCTCTCTCGTTCTCTCTCTCTCTCTCTCTCTGTCTCTCTCTCTCTCTGTTTGAAAAATGATTAAATAAAATATTTTTTTAAAAGCCTATGGAGGGGGAGGTCATGAGCCCTAGAGGAGTAATGCCAGCTGTTGTCTGGCTAAATACATATATTATGCCTACCAAACTGCCTCAAAAGCACTTTTTTTTTAAATGACCATACCCATACAATAATGCTACTATCACTTTTGGATATAGAAAGGCGGCTCTCTTTTTCAGATGGTGGTGACCACTGGATGGATAACTCCAAAGACACTATAGTGTTGAGAAGAAATGACAGTGGAGTGTTCAGCACTGGAACATCTCTATCACACTTCCAGAGGCTCAGGGTCCATTGTGGAAGAGGTGGTGGAAAGATAGTGATAGGACTGCTTACAATACAAACTTCCAATCACAAAACAATGACCTCACAATGCCTGATAATACCCACCCAAAATGTGAGGAAGAGACTGAGAGGGGGGAAGAGATAATATGAGGGAGGGTGGGGAGAGAATCATAACGGTTTGTTGTCTATAATTATAAAAGAAGCTATCAATAAGTTAAAAAAAAAAAACAGTAAACTGAAAAGCTGGGTATGGTGACACATGTCTTTAATCCCAGTACTAGGGAGGCAGAGGTGGGAGACTTGCCATGAGTTCAAGGCCAGCCTGAGACTACACAATGAATTCCAGGTCAGCCTGGGGCTAGAGTGAGACCCTACCTTGAAAACAAAACAAGACAAAACAAAACACACACAGAAGCTGGAAATAAGCCCTTTCCTTCCATAGACTGCTTCTGGTTCAGGTGTTTCATCCCAGTTACAAGAAGGTAACTACTATAGAAAATTGGTGCTGAGAAGTGGAGCTGCTGTTGTGAGAAACCATGTTTTTTTCACCACTTTGAAGCCTCGGTCTCCTCACCAAATGAGCCAGCTGTGCTATGAGAGGCAACAAGTGGCCGGAAGCTATAAGCACTAAAGTCACATGGCCAACACTGTAATCTACAAACTTCCAGAACTTCCCAGAGAATGGGAACCACCAAGGTGTCTTGGTAAAACATGGTTTGTACTAGGAAAGGCTGCATCTCTAGCAAGTTCCCAGGTGTTTCTAATATCATGATTGTATTTACTAAATACAGCCAAGGATCTTTGTAGTCCATGCTTACACAACTGCAGTACATTCAGTCATGGAACCATGAAAAACATACAAGTATATGACAGTGTTTACCTTCAGCAACTTTCTGGAAAAGCAGATATTAGTGGATTTCTTTCTAACAAGACACAAGTACAACATACCACTTTATTCCCCAATAAGGGCCCAGAAAAACAATGACCCTAAAAATATATATACTAAAAAAGATTATCAGAACTGGGTGTGGTGGCACATAACTTTAATCCCAGCACTCAGGAGGCAGAGGTAGGAGGATCACTGTGAGTTCGAGGCCACCTTGAGACTATATACTAAATTCCAGGTCAGCCTGGGCTAGAGTGAGACCCTACCTCAAAAAAACAAAAGATTATCAGAAGCCTCTAGTTTTTCTGGAATGAGAAACTGTTTGCTGGTGGACCTACTTGTAACTGGTAAGGAGTGACAAGGAAGATCTTTAATGAATTTCAAATTCAAAATCTCTTCATCATTTGAACTACCTCTGCATAAACTGATTTTCTAATTAAGTAGAAGCCATATTTTGCTAAGCTCCCAGTCTATCCTCTAACAACTATGGAATACCTACAATCAGGATTCAATGGACCTAAAGCAAAATGTTCAAATATCCCAAAAACAATTCAAAGACTGTGACCAATTTCAAGACAGCAACAACAAAAGCTTTAAAGCAAGCCCTTCTGAGCTCAAGAATAGTGAGGCAGTTAGGGTGACTGGGCCCTGAAAGTCAAGACAGGCATATCTTTAGGCCTACCCTTGTAGTCTCCACTTTGCTAGAGATCAAGAATGAACTAACTTCTTGTCTCCTGCCTGAAGTAGTTCTCTAGACCTGTATTTCCATGATCTTGAGTACCTCCCTGGGAGGGAGTTCCCTGTCCTAGAATTTCAACCTGATCCTGACGTTGCGGTTGGTTAAGCTCAGCCCCAAGACTTAGTCATGGCTGGCCTCTTCCTAAGCCAGTCCTAGCCCAGACCAATCAGCCCTCACTCTGGCAGCTCACTGGAGCCTAAAGGTGAAGCCCACCACAATAAGGTTATAAATAGGCCTTTACCGGGAAGCAAGCTCTCTCTTGGCTGCCCGATCATCTCTCCCTGAACTTCCAGGTCCTAGTAGGCCTCCCCTTGTCTTAGCCCAGCTAAGCTGAGACCAAGAGAGAACTCTCTACTCTCACAAGGGCTCTACGCCCTCCTGTCCTCCACATGGCAAGAGCTCTCTGCACTTTTTTCTCTTTCCTCTCTAAAACTCCCTTTTCATATTTCTTCCAAGCCCATCATCACATGGTCTCTTTCTTGGTTTTATACTCCCCTCCATAAATGTAACAATTTAATAATTATCCTTCTTAGTCTGGTTTGCCAATTCATTGGTTAAATAACAGACATGAACTCAAGGTTTGGGGGTTCAAGGATCCTTTCCTGAACTCCCAATACCCCATTACATTAGGAACCTGTGAGAATACAAGGGTACTTCTAGCTTGAACAGTTGTAGTTATCTAAGTGCATAGAATGCAACAAACTAATAAAGTGGTAGAAGCAGCAGCTTCTGCCCAAATTGCACACAAAAATAGAAAAAGACTACAGGACAGCAAAATGTCAGGAACTTTTAATACTATTTTTTAATGGCGTGATGAAAGTGGTATTTTAAAATGAGTTTATTCAAAGCAAGACTGCTGGGTGAACCTCCTCGTCTATTCTAAATTCTAGTACATGTTCAAACATCTAAGTGTTAAATAAACAGTTCTTTTTAACAGGAGTGAAATTAAAGCTTTATCAAGCATATGTGAGACAGCTTTGTTTTAAGGGATTCTTTTTATGGTGATAATTGTTATTTCATAAGTCTTAAATCACTTCTATGGCAATATATTATCAAAATACAAATTTGGCATGCCCAACAAGACTCAGGGAACACTGGGGAAAAGACTGTAAATGCCTAAGGGTGGGTAGGATTAGCCTAAGGCACTGTCCTCCACCTACAGAGACTGACTGAGGCCTTAAAATTAGTTAGACCCTAAAATGAGTATCAATACTTCTACCAAGGAGAACTCTCAGTAGAATGAGGGCAGAGGAGAGGGAATATAAGAATATATAATCTTTTTGTCCTGGGTGGTGGTGCACTCAGAAGGCAAAAACAGGAGGATCACAAGTTACAGGCCAGTCTAAGCTGTCTAGGGAGATTCTGTCTTTAAAAAGAAACAAAAAATAATTCACTTAAGAAAAAAAGCCACAAGTGGGGCTGGAGAGATGGCTCAGCAGTAAAGGCACTTGCCTGCAAAGCCTAACCACCTGGCTTCAATTCCTCAGTACCCATGCAAAGCCAGAAACACAGTAGCCCATGCATCTGGAGTTTGGTCATAATGGCTGGAGGCCCTGGCACACACCCATTCTCTCTGTCTCTTGCCTTCTCTCTACTTGCAAATAAATAAATAAATCTTTTAAAGCTGCACAGAAAGAACGTAGTGGCACAGGCCTTTAATTCCAGCACTTGGGAGGCAGAGGTAGGAGGATCACAGTGAGTTTGAGGGAAGCCTGAGACTATATAGTGAATTCATGTCAGCCTGGACTAGAGACCCTACCTCGAACAACAACAACACACACACGCACCTTTTATCATCTTCAAGATATGTCAATATGTCACAATGACATTTCCAAACATAAAAGGATAAAGAAAAATTACAAAAATGTCAGAAAGAAAGGTTATATCGCAAGCTATGGCTTTAATGTGTTCTCTTAAAAGCAGTTTAATCCTCAGTAACGCAGTATTAGGAGAATTTAATGGAAGGTGTTTAGGGTACAAGGGGTCCACCCTTATCACCCTTATGGATGAATTAAAGCTGATTTTAAAAGGACTTGATGGATGGTGGCACACAGCATAATCTCAATACTCAGGAGGCTAAAGCAGGAAGACTGATGTTAGTTCAAGGCAAGCCTGGGATACATAGTAAAACCCTGTCTCAAAAAAACTTTATCTTGTGAGCCAAGTAAAATGCTTTCCTTCATTAAAAAAAAAAAAAAAAAAACTGGGCTGGAGAAATGGCTCATCAGTTAAAAACACAGATTCTAAGATCATACCTATACAAAGGCAAGCACACACACTGTTTAAGTTCAAATTCTTCTGTGTTCCAGGTCTTCTTTCAATGCTCCCAGGAGGGCCCTAACACCCCACTGAGCCATGTAAGCCATACCTAAGTTTCAATTTTTTTTCCCTGTTTCAATTTTCTGGCAACCACATCAAAAAGTAAAAATGATGAAGCCAGAGAGATGGCTCATCAGTTAAAACCACTTGTAGTAAAGCCAAAGCAAATGATCCCAAAGTGCCTATGACAATGAAAGGCAGAGCCAGAAGAATCAGAAGCTAGTCTGACAGGCCAACTAGTCAGATATTCCTTTGCAGTCTGGCAGTTTGTTTCAAAGGAGGTAGAGCACAGTTCTCCTCTGACCTCTATATGAGCATCCTATATATACACATGCATATACACAAATAAACAAACAAGTAAATAAATTTAAAAAGTGAAAGCCAAAGGAAAGCAGTGAAAGTCCATGTGTGTTTTACTCAGAGCCATCCAATGTGGACTGGTAAACACTTAAGGGCTCCAGTCACAGATCATTGGCAGCAAGTTTACAGCACAATGTCGCTCTAATTCTATCATTAGTACAGTCATGACTCAAAGGCCCTTTCTTGGTACTGAAATTATCTTCCATCTCTTCTACAACCCCAGTTAAGCTTGACAACTTTTTCCACATTAAGGCCACTTTGGGCTTGGTATGGCAGCATTTATAATCCCAGAACTTGAGAAATGGAGGCAGGTGGATAAGGAGTTTAAAGCCTGCCTTGGCTACTGTGGGGCTTTGCTAAGGGACATGGAGGACATGAAGGGTTAACTAAAGAGGTGAGGCAGGCTGGACACTCCTCTTGTGATCCTAAACCTTCGGCCCCTGGCAAGCCACAAATGAACCCTGTGTTCTCACCCCAGTGGTGCTGACAATAGGTGACAGTTCCAGGTGACAGTTTTTCCATAGCTGCCACCATGGAACTCATGTCTAAGAATCACATACTTCCCGCCACTCAGGGCTGAGCAAGCCCCTCAACTTACGCAAATTAGGCATTCACAGGTTGCTAACCCCTGCCAATCCACTCGTCAGATGCCCACAGTCCACCCTGCCCCAACCAATCCTCTTGCTCTACCACCCCTGCCTCTAATTTTCCTGGCTTCTCCTCCCTATAAATATGACCTCTCCACATACAATAAACAGTATCTACCCGTCCTACCCATGGTGGCTGTATCCCAAGAGTTTCTTCTCTCACTGGCTTGCATGGTCCTGCCCACCCAGCTCCAGGTATGAATGGCAAGTCACCGGGCTCACTCCCTAAAACTCGACTGCGGACTGGCCGCCAGCGTCCCTCCCTGCTAGCCTCGGCCTCCACACACAGCATCCGCAAAATGAAAGAAACAACAGGCTACAAGAAATACTGTATCAAAAGCACAAAAACATAAACATAGAACAGTCAAGATGAGTGAGGGTGGGTGCAGAGGATTTTCCCTTTTAAATAGTGAACAAGAAAAACCATGTACATTCTTAAAATACAACTTGGGCAGACATTCTTCAACTCAGAAAAGAAGATCTCAAGAAAAGCAAAATGTTTTAGCCTCGAATATCTAGGAATATATGTAGCAATAACAAGTTCTCAAATTCCTCACCTGAAAATAACAGACTTAGCTCTTGAATCAAGAGGGGCACAGGAGAAGACTCAGGACTGGTTTAGATCAAACTAGTTAAATTTAAAAATAATAATTATGTCTCTGACAATTTAATTTCTCTTATAATCTAACTCAACTAAGAGGAAGAAAATGGCTAGGTCACTCAAACATATTGGAAAACAATAACATCTATCTGATGTTTAAAAAGAACAAAAAAGTAAGCCTGGAAAAGGCTTGCTCATCCTGGAAAAGGCTAGGTCCTTGTGGCCTCCTAAGAGTCAAAGAACTTGTTTACTCTACAAATATAGGCACATTTATACCATACCTCTGGTTGAGCTTATATAAGGAGCCTATTGGCTATATAAACAGGATATATTGAGCAAACTGAGCTGTGACTAGGCTATGCTCACTGGCTTAGCTATTCATACCGTGACCAGACACCTGGGTCCTCAGAACTTCTCAGCCCTGGATTCATGCATGCACAGAGCATGGCATACAGGATCTGACAAAATCCAAATGGACAAGTGAATTCCAGCAGGGCTTGGTGGTTACTACTGCAAGCTCCAAACAGCACAACACTAAGAAGGGGATAGAAAGGAGAGTATCTATAAATAGGAGAATGCAGAGTCACTGTGACGAGAGGCTCTCGAGGCTTAAGTTAATGATAAAAACTCCTCCTGACAACAAGCAAAACTCAGTGCCCATGGCTGGTACCCAAAGAAACATAATTTCCATAAGAGGCAAAAACATGAATACATAGTAAAAGCAGCTGACTTTGAACAGTTTTAAACATAAATAAGAAAGAAAAAGACCACAAAACAACTAGAAAGTTCAAGTTTAGTGGTAAAGATGTAAACTTCAAAAAGGCACCCAAGTTCATCTCTCTCCCCCAATTAAATAAACCATCAGAGTATTTACTAGATATAATATATCATCATCTTTTTTAGATGGGGGAGGGAAACAGACAGGATTTGGCTACAGAGTCCAGGCTCTGAGTGCAAGGGTCAGGCCATAATATTTCTTTAGAGAAGCAAAGCTAATTCACAGCAGCTGCATTTTATTGGCTCTGACAATTCATCCAAAGAAAGTGTCACAATTAGCTCTGTGCCCATCATCCTGGTATCCCAGAACTCTTTCCAGCTTTCTAACTTTTTAAAAAATGTATCTACTTTCCTTTGAAAATAGTAAATAAAAGAATCAAGCATACTTAAAATGTGCTATTTTATTTAATTTTGTCTGTTTTTCAAGGCAGGGCCTCACTCTAGCCCAGACTGACCTGGAACTTACTCTGTACCCCCCAAGCTGGTCTTGAACACTATGATCCTCCTACCTCAGTGCTGGGATTAAAGGCGTGCACCACCACACCTGCACTGCATTCAAGAACACAGGAATAACATAAATGGTGCCTACTTCCCTGAAGAATAAATAGCATGGTTAATGTTTGTTGCAGAAGCTGACAAATCAATGCATTTTGAAAAAGAAGTGTGTACTACAATATCTACAGTCGAGATGGAATGAAGGGCTTTGATAACAAAATAATTCTGGATAGGAGATGACACAAAAGCTATGGCAAGTACATTCTCAAACAAGAAAGGAAGAGGACGAATGTGTTGTGGGTATTTGACATCAATGTGGGGCAGGAAAAGGCTGACCCAAAAGGAACTGGATCAAAGCCAAGCATGGTGGCACATGCCTTTAATCCCAGCACTTAGGAGGCTGAGGTAGAAGGAATACTTCAAGTTCAAAGCAAGCCTGGGCTAGGAGTGAGGCCCTGCCTCAAAAAAAAAAAAAAAAAAAAAAAAAAAAAAAAAAAAAAAAAAAAAAAAAAAAAAAAAAAAAAAAAAAAAAAAAAAAAAAAAAAAAAAAAAAAGGCCCTGGACCAGTGTAGGATGGTGAGCTTTTTTCAATGGCTTTTACTTTAAAGCATGTTGGCACACACATGTAGCCCCAGCTACTTGGGAGGCAGAAGAAGCAAGAGCCCAAGGGATTGAGGCCAACCTGGTCAGCATGAGGAGAGAGAGGAGGAAGGAGCCAGAAGAAGTGAAGGAAGGGAGAGGAAGAAGAAAGGGAAGATCAAGTGAAAATCAAGAAAAATCCACTGACTTGTCAACTAGTTCAAATATATGTTCCTCTACAAAGTCTCATTTTTCAACTTGAATAAACAGTCAGCATCTCTGCCAAAGGGACTTGTTCTGAGAAACATATCCATTAGGCAATTTTGCCAGTATGAAAATCATGGTGTATACTCATACACACTAAGATGGTTATGACATCACTGGGCCATAGAAACTCATAGGACCACTGTCACACACAGGTCTATCACTGATGGAAACAAACATCATTATGCAGCCCATGACTACATAAAAATCTGTTCTAGTTTTCAGCAATGTCAAAAGCTTCAGCCCAAGTGTTTGTATAGCATATGCTATTTATAGTCTTTCCTAAGAAGAGGAGGTTTTTTATTTGTGTTGTAAAGTGAGACTTGGGGTGGAAGGAAAAAGATGACAGTGACACAACAGTAGACAAGTTTTTGCCAGAAGCCAAAAAGAAAATATAAATTGAGCAAAAAACATAGAAAACCAACTGGGTCCACAGATCCATTCTGTGAAGGTTTCAGTGCTGGAGAAAAGGGTAGGGGAACAAAGGTTAAGATAAGATGTTAATAGTCAATTCAGTAAATTCTTTTGTGCCTTAAAAATAAGAAGCTTTCCATCTAAAGTACCCAGGGTTCTCCAACTCTCTGAAACACCTGATAGCACTGCTAAGAGTCAACAAAGGAGCCACACAGCAGGAAAGAGGGACCATGTAAATGGAGAACAGGAAGAAACCTGACTATGATTGGCATGGCTGCTCTTTAAAATAGCACAAGAAGCTGGGCACAATGGAAAGCACCTTTGATCCCAGCACTAGGGAGGTTGAGATAAGAGAATCTCTGTGATTTCAAGGCCACCCTGGGACTACAGAGGTCAGCCTGAGTTAGAGTAAGATTCTGCCTCAGAAAAAAATAAAAAATAAAGCAAGAAAGCAACATAAGTGTGAAAATCTCTAAATGTAGGGAGAAGGTGGGTCCTGACCAAATAAGGAATGGTATAAACACTGCTCAACTAGAAAGGAATTCTGAACTAACAGAGGGGAGCTAGAAAATGCAGCTCTTAGCCGGGTGTGGTGGCGCACGCCTTTAATCCCAGCACTCAGGAAGCAGAGGTAGGAGGATTGCCATGAGTTCGAGGCCAACCTGAGACTACAGAATTCCAGGTCAGCCTGGGCTAGAGCGAGCCCCTACCTCGAAAAACCAAAAAAAAAAGAAAGAAAGAAAATGCAGCTCTTGTCCTATGCCCTCAAACCAGACAGTTTATGAATCACACAACAGACAAGATGCTCAAAGAGAACAGCCTCCCCAAAGCACACAGAGATTCTAGAGTATGATGTGATGCTTTGGAAAAATAATCAGGGGGCTGGAGAATTGTTCTGTGGGCAAAGCCAGTAGTAGTGGACATCTGTAATCCCAGCTCTCCTTCAGCCAGGTGGGAGGTGAAGACAGGAAAATCCTGGAAGCTCAAGGACCAGCCTGCAGTTGAAATGATGAATAAGAGACTGTCTCAAAAAATGTGGAAGGCAAGGACCAACCCTTGGAGCTGCCCTCTGACCTCCACACACACCATAATACATATGTACCCATACTCACCTATAAGAATACACCTATTCACACACAATTTTAAAAAGTCAAGAATTTATATCTTCATATTATAAATCTGAGTGAGTGAGTGAAGGGTGTCAAATTCATCTTGGAACTATAACCAACTCTCTAAGAGGAGACTACTGGCAAAATAATACACAGCTGGTTAAAAGGCCTTTAAAGGAAATGAAAATCAAAACAACTATGATATTCCACCTTATTCCAGCTAGAATGGCAATCATTAATACGTCTAACAACAATAGATGCTGGTGAGGAAAAAGGAGCATTCATTCACTGCTGGTGGGAGTACAAACTTGTACAACCACTATGGAAATTAACATGGAGGCTCCTAAAAAAAGATGAAAATAGAGCTACCAACTGATCCAGCTATTCCTCTACTGGGCATCTACCCTAAAGGTCCTCTCTTCAATACAAAGACATTTGTTCAATCATGTTTACAGCTGCTCAATTCACAATAGCTAAGAATTGGAATCAATTCAGATGCCAAGTGCTGCACCAGGGTAATGGAGACAGACACCAAGGACACTCAAAATGTTAAAAAGTTCCCACTAATCATAGGTCTACAGAAAGGCCACACCCACTAAAATCTCACCAAATTATCAATGTTTGTCCCATTTAACCAATGCTAATCTCATTCTCCATTGAAGAGTCTGTTTGTATTTTTCAGAAAGCAACGAGAGCCATGGACAACCTAATTGCACCATTAGGACCTGAGATGGTGCCCCCCCCCCCAAGCAGTAGATAAACCACTCCTAACTCACCAACTAGAGCCCAAATGAAACTTTGAAGGTATCCGCAAGATGAGTAAAAGAGCTACCTCCACAGCATGTCAGATAACCTTGGGAGATAATGGAGATAGACAGTAAGGATGCACAACATAGTCCAAAGCAGAAATCCAGAGACTCTTAAGAGCTTAACTATAAAGCAGACTTAAAAGTCACCCACCATGACTCAGGGAAATTTGTGGAAGAGGTGGCAGAAAGATTGTTAAGAGCCATAGTGGGGGAGAATATACAGGGACATTGCCCCCCTGAACAACAACAATCACACACACATGAAAAATGGGCTACAGCTCATGCAATTCATAACCCCCACCACATAGACTGTTCCAGCAATCCCAATGAGGAAGGCCCTTAGTGGGTTGGGGCCAGGGAGGAGGGAAATGGGGGTACCAACACAAGACTTGTTCATACTGGGTGACTAATTATTAACAATAAATTTCTAAAAAGGCTAAACGACAACAATAAAAATGTTCCAAAGCAGAAATCCAGAGGATGCCAAGAGCTCAACAGGAAAGCAGACTTAAAACTCACCCACCATGGCTCAGGGAACTTTGGAGAAGAGAGAGTAGAAAGACAATAAGAGCCATGATGAGGGAATATCCAGAGGCATTGCCACCCCCCCCCCAACTGCTGTTCCCACAACTCCTAGCCCTCCATTCCATGGAGCACTCCAGCAATCCAAATGAGAAGGGCCCTCAGTGGAATAAGGGCAGGGAGGAGGGAAATGGTGGTACCTACACATGAATTGTACATACAAAGTTTCTACTTATTAAAAAACAAATAATTTTAAAAGGCCTTTAAAGCTTTAGTACACTGTGATCAGCTTATATATACACTTGTATCTATCTCAACAGTCCCTAGGCAACAAGTGATGAACTATTAACATGTTGTTAACATGCAGGACTTTCTTTTGTACACACAAGAGGAGTTCAAATCCAACTGCAGACTGCTCAGACTGTTGAGGAATGAGTTCAGGGCAGAACATGCGAACTTAGTCCCAAGCTCTTCGAAGTGCTTCCCACTCTAGCTTCTATACCATAACATGAATTATCTTGCACTCCAGTTTTCTACTAAACATGAAAACCTAATTAATAGCCACTACCACTTATGTGTGCCTATCATATTGACAGTGAGTGGGCTTCCTGCTTTTATATATACTTAGGTACTTAGGTACAATACATCAAGTTGTATGTGTTTGAAACAATCTCATGTAGTCCATGCATACTTTAAAATCAATATGTAGCTAAGGATGACCTAAACTTCTGATCCTCCTGTTTCTACCTCCCAAGTGGTGGAATTACAGGCATATACCATGACCAGCTCCAAGTTTTTATTCTCATTTGAACATAGAAAAACCAAAATTCAAGAGGTCTGATGATCTACCAAATACCAGAGCTAATAAATATGTAAACCAAAATTGGAACTCAAACCCAACTCACTCACTCCAAAGTGTACACTCCTTTCAACACAACACTACAAAGAATAGCATAGGGACAGAAAGAGCCAAAGCCACAGCAATTGAGGGCATAACCCAGATGCAGGGCTGGCCTTTACATACACTCAGAAAGCAAAGGCAACATCAGCCCGGAATCCAATGACTCAGATGACAAGCTCATGAAGGGAGTCACATGTCTCTACACGGAAGCACTCCACCATCAATACAGTGGGACAGCTCAGTCTGAAGAGAATGGGCAGTGGCACTGAGGAAGCTTAGCTCTATGGCCAGCTGCTCCAGTGATATGAAGTTGAAGAACGCTGCCAATCTATTCTAAGTGCACACAGAACACAAAGCCAACATCTAATGTTAGATGACACATGAAACCTACATAGATTGATTTTATTTTTAGATAAAACACACCAAAAGATGGGCGAAACCAGGCATAATATGGTTGTTAAAGGGGGGGGGGCTAGAGAAATGGCTCAATGGTTAAAGGCACTTGCTTGCAAAGGCTGACAGCCCAGTTGCAATTCCTCAGTACCTACCTAAACCCAGTTGCACAAAGTAGCCCATGCATCTGGAGTTTGAAGTGGCAGGTGGCCCTGGAGAATCTATTCCTTCTGTCCCTATCATCCATCCATCCCTCTGCTTACAAATAAAAAAAAATTTTTTTTCCTGGTTTTTCGAGGTAGGGTCTCGCTCTAGTCTAGGCTGACCTGGAATTCACTATGAAGTCTCAGGGTGGCCTTGAACTCACGGTGATCCTCCTACCTCTGCCTCCCAAGTGCTGTGATTAAAGGCATGTGCCACCACACGTGGCTCTTTTTTTTTTTTTTTTTTTTTGTAAAAAAAATATTTCTACAAAACAAAGGGAAAAAACGGGCTGGAGAGATTGCTCAGTGGTTCAAGACACTTGTTTGCAAAGCCTGACAGCCCAAGTTCAATTCCCCAGTACCCATGTAAAGCCAGATGCACAAAGTGGCACATGCATCTGGAATTTGTGTGCAGTGTCAAGAGTCCCAGGCACACCCATATTTATTTTCATTCTCATCCTCCTTTCCTTCCTCCCTCCTTCTCCTTCCAAATTAATACAATTTTTTTTAAAAAAAATTAAAAAGTAGGGTGCTGGAGAGATGGCTTAGCGGTTAAGGCATTTGCCTGCAAAGCAGAAGGACCCAAGTTCAATTACCCAGTACCCACATAAAGCCAGATACACAAGGTGGTACATGTGTCTGGAGTTTGTTTGTAGTGGCTGGAGGCCCTGGCACACCCATTTTTTCCCTCTGTCTGCCTCTTTCTCTCTCTCTCAAATGAATAAGTAAAATATTTTTTAAAAATGAAAAAGGAAAAGAGTAAAGGGGGAAAAAATCCAAAGATTTTACTTGGTTATAAACTCAACAATTACATTATAAATTATATCACAGCATGACTGTGATGTTTAAGTTTTGTTGACAACTCGACCTTTTTTAAATAATCTTCAGTGGGTCTCTGATGATATTCACAGGAAGGCAGCCCTCTCAGTAGGGGGCAGGATGCAAGGAAGCTCAGGAAAGCTAGAAATTAACATCCCTTCCTGGGAGGGCAGTGTAGGAAGAAAATTCCAGACTCATGAAGCCAACAAGTTTGGGATAGGGTTGCAAGACCTGCCCTAAGGCTTTATAAAGGGGAAAGAAATTTCTCTCCCTTCACCCCATCCTGTTTGCTGTTATGTGGTGGTGGTGATGGTTTTTCTCTCTCTGCTAGGAATGGTGAAAGGGGACTAGCCTCCTACAGATCCAGGGGAAGTTATGGAACTTCCCCTGGATCTGTAGCTTTAATTAATCCTTTCTTCCCATAAACTGTGCCTGGTTTAGAGATTCATCCCAGTGGTGTGTAGCTAACTACAACAATGACTAAAAAACAAAATACTCTTTAAAAAATATATAAATAAGTTCATAGGCAAAAATGGCAAAGTAGTGTTTTTGTACAAAAGCAGACCCCTCTGTTGCATCTTTCCCATCCCCAAGCCACTCACTTGACTGCATACCTACAATTCTCACTTCTCCATTGCTAAGTACTATGTGTCTGTTTTACTTCTAACAATGAAGGAAAGGTTGGAAAAAAATTATATACATTTATTTGTGGAGGTGAGGTTGGGGGGCAAGAGGATAAAGGAATGAGAATGGGCACACCAGGGCCACTAGCTGCAGCAAATGGAACTCCAAATGCATGTGGCACTTTGTGCATCCAGCTTTACATACTGGGGAATCCAACTACAGTCATTAAGCTTTGCAGGCAGGTGCCTTAACAGATGAACTATCTCTCAAACCCCAAAGTACTCTTAGAATGGGACCTAGTAAATGAAATGTACATTGAGGCCATTGGAATGCTAATCCCATAGTTTGTCTTGGCAGATCACATCCCACTGGACAAATCACATAACACCAAGGAATATAATATCCTGTTTTGAGGAAAACTAAAGAGACTATTGACCACAATGGCATCTAAGACCAGGGATACAGAAAGATTCACCACTTGAGAGCTAAAGCAAATAGGTTTGGCTATTTTAAAACTCCTTTATAACTCTCATGTGTCAGAGAAGATCTATTGTTGTCTAGAACCCAAGGATAAAATGATGACCAAGGAGTGGTCATTTGCAAGTAGCAAAAGCTAAACTTGCTGAAGACAAGGCAGCAAATTACACATGAGGCCCCTTGGTCAGCTTTGCATAGGGAAGAAGGGTATATTGATGATTGCCACATTGCTTCTCCAAGCTGGTTTGATACAAAAGGTACAAAGCATGACTCCATCTGGGCTAGCAAGGACCTCAGCAATAGAAGGGTTACACGATACCTCACAGGCTTGGCAGGGTGAGCCCCACACAATTAATTCTCCAGCCCTGTGGAAACTTTAGTAAAACAATAATGAAGAACAAAGAAAAGGAAATGACAGCCAGCTAATTTATGAAAAAACAGAAATCTAATAGAAGTTTGAGAAGAATACATACTTTTTTTTTTTTTGGCAGTGCTTGGAATTAAACTCAAAGCCTCACACATGCTAAACTTGGGCTCTACCACAGAACTGTATTTCTAGCCTATATTTTTAATAATTCACTAGCCCAGGCTAGGCTCAAACTCAAAATTCAGAGTGCTGTATCACAGGTGTGCATCATTACACCCAGCTTAGAACATACTATAAATTTGCACCTTTCTAGCTAACCCCCCCCAAAAAAAAGAAATTTCCTGAAGTTTACTAAACAGCTGTCCCTAGGAACGACATAGGCATCCAGTGAGTAGTAAGACAATAATCTATTGGGCATGTGTGAAATTCCATGGTAGTAAAGATAGAGTATGTAAACTTTTCTAGAGAGGAGAAAACCTCACAAAAATACATACTTACAAAAGAACAAGCAAGCAAAATGACCCAGCCTCCTCTAGTAGCAATTCTACAAAGGAACACTTTCAGTAAGAGACATTCTCAAAGAGTCATTCATCCACAGCTTCACAAGGCTCCTGAAAATGCACTTCACCAAAACAAATACATGGAATGGAAACCAAGACACCCAGAGCCAAAGCAACTTGCCAGATAAAGACGAGAAGAACCACAGCAACTACCTTCCAAAGGAAGGAAAGAAGCATAGGATGTATCCAAGGAACAAAAGGGGCTAACAGATTGTTGAAAGTATCTGACTATGCTGAGAATTATTCTGCTAGTAACCCAGAGATTTAAGGGATAATTAACCAAAATATCTTTAATACTGATTTTATCCAACAGTTGTGTTTTAACTGCTAGAAACTAGAAGGAAAAAGCTATGCATGTAAGAGCTCCAACCTTTCCTTCATTGTTAGAAGTAGAACAGACACATAGTACTTAGAAATGGAGAAGTAAGAATTGTAGGTATGTAGTCAAGTGAGTGGATTGGGGATGGGAAAGATGCAACTGAGGAATCTGCTTGTGTACAAAGACACTACTTTGCCATTTTTGCCTATGAACTGTTTTCATGAAGTAACTACAGACAAAACAGATTCAAAGCCAAAGTTTAAAGACAAGCTACAGCAGAATGTGCTTACATGCTACAGCCTAACATGGTAAACTTACATCTGGAGTGAGTGAAAAAAAGCCATTATAAAAATATGTATGATAAAGAGGGAGGGGGACGGTCTGAACAAAAGGTGAAAAAAGCTTAACCTTAAAACTCTGGCCAGTAAATCCCAGACCCAGAATTGGGTTGTCCTCCACAGCAAGCTGTTGGCCAGGGAGGCCTATGAGGTCCCCAAAACAATGTAGGCTATTGCCAAAACATTTGATTTATCTACCAGAGCTAAAAGGTAAGACCCTATTATTGCTGAAGACACCACAGGCTGTGGTCACAGGACATCAGAATACCATGCTAGAACTGAAAGGGAAACTAGTTCCCTCCTGGTTAGCCCACAGAATGCTGGAAAGCCCTATGGGAGCTGTTGAAGGACAATGGCAACCAACAGCATGAATAAGCAGACTACCAGCTAGACAAGAAATAACACACTTGTACAGTAGTGGCAAAGAATCAACTGTTCTTTGATTGGACATGTAGCCCGCTAAATGGGAGAGAACTCGTATCTGGTACTAGAAACCAAGTCAGAATCCCATGGTCAGAAAACTCAGAAAGAAGCTTTATTGCTCACTGGAGTAGAAGAGTGGGCTTACACACACACACACACACACACACACACACACACGAAATCTCTCAAATAACACTGCATACCCCCATTAACCAAAGCTGTTCTTACTGGTTTGGAGAATCTGCTTTATTCTACAGATGGCAGAGAAAACAAAGGAGAATCAAGACCCATCGATAAGACAAGAAGATAGCAGACTGCACATCACAAGATGTGCCACCTCTACCACATCTGCCAGGGCCCAGGAGAAATTGCAGCAGGAGAGGTGACATGTACACTGCTCTTATTGCTTATCTGACAACCAGTTCCAGGGCAATGGTGACAGACATAGTTATCGATCAAACCTATCAAAGCAGAAATCCAGATGCTACAGAGAACTCAACGCTAAATCAGACTGTCAACAGGCCTGCCATGGCTCAGGGAACATTGCGAAAGGGCAGGGGGGGGTATAAGAGCCACAAAGTAGGTAGAATATACTGAAACACAACACCCCCTCTACTACCCCAACAGGAACTGTTGTATAAAACGTATACAAATACAGAGTGAGGTATTTATTTTTTTTTTCTGTTATACTCATCCACAGGTACTTGGGAACATGTTTAGTCGATCATATTATTTATTTTATTTTATTTATTCATTTTCATGCAGAGATACAGAGAGAAAGACAGAAAAAGAGAGAGATAGAGAGCACACCAGGGCCACCACCTAGTGGGTCTGGCCTATGTGGGTACTGGAGAACTGAAGCCAGGGCCTTAGGCACTGGAGGCAAGTGCCTTAACCTCTGAGCCATCTCTCCAGCCCTAGTCTATCATATTATTAAACCAGGAGTGTCAATAGTGACAGTCACAAACTTCTGAAGCCTTCTGTCACTATTTCCTGACCTGTCCTACACACACAGCTTAATGGCTCATCAGTGGTAAGGTTTTATTGTCATCTGAGCTCAGGGCCAAGACTGAAATTTTTCTAAACAAGAACAGTCACCAAGCACAGTTATTGAGTGACGGATGGCTATGCAAACTCCCCTTAGTTGGTGCCACATATATGATATGGTTCTGGCTAAAGTCAACCTAAATTGCAGAGTCAAAAGTGCGGACATGAGGACTACAGCAATGCCACCTCAAAAGACACAGGACTGTGTTTAGATCATAAGGAGAGCTAGGCTGTTCCAGACACTTCCTGTGTATTCCTCATACAAACCTTCAGCTCATGCACATATTTTCCGAGCTCAAGTTAGTTATGAAGCATTTTTAGAACCAGATAAAAGGAAACTCACATTTCAAACCCATAAGAAGCTTTCACTTAGCGTTCAAACAAATACCTTTAACTGCTGAACCATCTCTCCATCCTCCTACTTAGCCATCAATTCAAAATCATTAATTTGCAAAGTAACAGCATACTTGTAAGTATTAAAAGAATTTAATAGAATTCAATATATGCCTTGGAAATAATAAGATATTTCACTGAGTGATATACTTGGAAGATCAGTAACATAACACAATACCTATCTGAGTAAAAGATTTTTTTTCATCTGCCAGGCATGGTGGCAGCACTTGGAAGGATCACTGTGAGTTCAAGGTGAGCCTGAGACTACGTAGTGAGTTTCAAGTAGGCTACAGTAAAACCCTACCTTGAAAAAAAAACAAATAATAAAAAATAAAAGGTATTTTCAAAGATGGAACACGTAAAAATCTTGTCATCAAGCAATAATAGTGGAAGAGACGTAGATTTGCAATAGCCTTGGAAAGAGAGCAACTCTAACTTTACATACCAATTCATGAACAGTTACAAGCTAGAAAAATTATTCTAGTCTCCTCAGTCAATAGATCATACTATAGTAAATGAAATACAATTATATTTTAAATTTCACCAATTTAAGGCTGGAGAAAACTATCCCTTTTTGAAATACCTTTGTATCTTTTTTGGAATTTTTGTTTTCCTCCTGTACAATCTAAATATATGCTGCCTGGTCCTTTGTAGTGTAAGTCTAGTCTATACCAACAGGGTTGCTCTATTCTAGGAATTCATTTGCCACTGATTCTAGAACTCCTGGAAACACCTGGATAATTTGTGAGCAAAACCAGGGAAGAATATGGGTGTGGTGGCACACGCCTTTAGTTCTAGCACTTGGGGGCAGAGGTAGGAGGATCACTGTGAGTTGGAGGCCACCCAGAGACTACATAGTGACTTCTAGGTTTGCCTGAGCTAGAGTGAGACCCTACCTCGAAAAACAAAAACAAAAACAAAAACCACCAGAGAAGAAAAGCTGGAGGTAAGGAGTTGTTCTACATTCTGCCAAAGCTAAGGACTTCTGTCAGCAAAACAGACTACGGGACACGGGAAAACAAAATGTCAAAATTACTGGCCCAAGAAATGCCTCTGAAATTTTAGAGCCTCTCACTAAAATATTAGTTACTCATTGTTATAAAGCGCTAAATATAAAATAGAATTCAAAACTCCTTGCTTACAAAATATGTGAAATCTAGGTAAAGAAAAAAAACCAGTCCTATAATAATTTGATGTTTGCCAAGGAGAAACCAGAGATCCTAGAACAATCCAGAAAGACTTGACCAAAAAAAGGGAAGGGGGACCATGAGAAAGGGAAGAGGAAGGGAAGAATGGGGCATGAGACTGGCATGGACATGGACAATGGAGGAAATAGCATAGGACTCAAACAGGAGAACAATATGGAGATGTGGCTAGAGAAATATGAAGTCATGTAAAGAGGCAAAAATTGAGAGCCTCACTGTTCCAGGGGAGCCTCCTACGGTTAAATAGGACTATTCTTTTTTTTTTTTAATAACTTCTTTTTTTAAAAAAAATATTTTATTTATTCATTTCTCAAGCAGAGATACAGAGATTGAGAGAGAGAGAGAGAGAAAGAGTGCACCAGAGCCACCACTTTGTGGGTCTGGCATATGTGGGTCCTGGGGAATTGAACCCGGGGCCTTAGGCACTGGAGGCAAGTGCCTTAACCACTGAGCCATCTCTCCAGCCCGAAACAGGACCATTCTTGGGGGGCTTTGGAGGTCATACACGAAACAGTATTCTAGAAGCCTAAGAAAAATGAGCAGGTGATTCAAAGCAGAGATCCAGATCTGTTACTGCAAAACAACTGATGCAGCTGCACAGCCACGAGAGAGGAAAGGAATGAAAGGACACAGAGTAAGAAGTGACTCAACTTCTAGTCTAGGAGCTAGCACCAGTTCCCAAAGGTCACTACTGTGAGCTGGGCGTGGTGGCACACGTCTTTAATCTCAGCACTTGGGAGGCAGAGATAGGAGTTCAAGGCCACCCTGAGACTGCATAGTGAATTCCAGGTCAGCCTGGGCAAGAGCGAGACCCTACCTCAAAAAACCAAAAAGCACTACTGTGTGGTCAATCTCATGTCTGTAATCAAAAGTTCCAATAAAGAATTCTAAAGTAACAGTGATTAGGATTCAAAGAAGCCACTGGTATAAGCACCACATGCACACACAGAACCAGGCAACCCATATAAGCAGAGTGGTCTGGGTGGCACTCCTCTGCACACTACCTCAGCTGGCTAAGCCTGGCTTGTGCCCAGCTCAACTCCGCAACACTCCCAACCTGAAATCCATTATGTTTTGCAGATTCCTAGATACACCAAAGTGTATCTAGTGTACCACTAAAACTGCTGTTTTTACTTCCTAAACCATCCCATATACTGTGCCCAGCTCAGAGATTGCCCTATGCAGTCTTCCACCAGCTCTTGGGTCTTAGGAGAGAACACGTTCCCTGATGTACAACAATCCAGAAGTAAACTCCTAGTGATTTTAATGGTCTTACCTTTCAAACCAAGGTTAAAAATTAAAAGAAATGTTTTTTCTCTGTGGCTCCTTGCCCATTACAGGTTATCCTGGTGACACTTGTCTTCCAATTTACAGCATTGGCAGAGTATCAGGAACAAAGCAGGATATTGTATGAAACAGAAGGCTTCCTATAAAAATAAAAAAGGTGGGGCTGATGTTAGCTGTGAATAAAAGATTCTTTTTGAAGCCCACGTGGTGGTCACACCTTTAATCCCAGCACTCGGAGGCAGAGGTAGGAGGATCACCATGAGTTCAAGGCCACCCTGAGACTACATCGTGAATTCCAGGTCAGCCTGGGCTAGAGTGAGACCCTACCTTGAAAAAAAAAAAGATACTTTTTGAGCCGGGAGTGGTGGCGCATGTCTTTAATCCTAGCACTCTGGAGGATCTCTATGATTCTGAGGCCAGGCTGGGACTACAGAGTGAATTCCACATCAGCCTAGGCTAGCATGAGACCCTACCTCAAAAACAAAACAACAACAAAGATACTTTTCAGTCTTGGTTCCCACATAATTACTATATCTCAGAGAATTTAAAAAAAATATTTAATTTATTTTACTTGGGGGGGCAGACAGAGAGAGAATATGGGCGCATCAGGTCCTCCAAGCCACTGCAAATGAACACCAGACACATGAGCCCTCTTGTGCATCTGGCTGTATATGGACACTGGGGAATCGAACTCTGGTCCTTCCTTCTGCATTGCAGGCAAATGCCTTAATCGCTAAGCCATCTCTTCAGCCCTATCTCAGAGAATTTAAAAGTTCTGAGCCAGGCATGGTGGCACATGCCTTTAATCCCAGCATTCCGGAGGCAGAGGTAGGAGGACTGCCGTGAGTTCAAGGCCACCCTGAGACCACATAGTGAAATCCAGGTCAGCCTGGACTAGAGTGAGACCCTAACTCGAAACACCAAAAAAAAAAAAAGTCTGGTTAGTTGAAGCTTTTCTATGTGAACATAAGGAAACGCAGTCAATCATCTACACACTAACAACCCAGAGATAAATACAAATGCAATAATAGCACTTTTAGTGTGAAGAAAAATAAAATGATAATCTTACCCAACACAAAGTTGGCAACAAAGCACCATCACTTTAAAATACAGAACAAAATTTAAAAGTACCTTCCTTTACATGCCCACAGGTGATGTCTTCCACAATTAAAACTTTTATCAGAATTCTGAGTAAAATTCTCTTTTATGTCAACTAACCAAACACTATATGAAAGGAATATAAAGTATCTTACAAGGCACTTCATTTGTAGTGTACTATTGCAGAAAATGGATCTAACTATGGACATTATGCTTATTAGAAATTCTCTAATAATGCAGTCTATATGGAATCTAAAAAAAGTGATACCTAGCTGATGTCTTTCTCAATAAAATTCATACTAGGATCTGGGCATGGTGGTTGTCATGGTTTGATCCAGGTGTCCCCACAAACAAATAAATGTGTTCTGATTGATAGATCCTCAGCTGATGGCAGTTTGGGTTTTACAACCTCACTAGAGCTGTTGTTGGGGGCGGGCTTATGGGGGTTATAAACCAGCTTCCCCTTGCCAGTATTTGGCACACCTTCCTGCTGCTGTTTGCAGTGCTGTGATGTCCACCCCTCTCCTCATGCCATCATTTTCCCTGCCAGGATGGAGAGTTGCGGTAAGCCTAATAAACCCATTCTTCCACAAGCCGCTTTTGTTTGAGTTCTTTCTGCATAGCAACAGAGAAGGTTGACTACAACAGTGGTGCATGCGCCACTTAAGAACAAGTCTGGGAAAATAGCTCAGCAAAGCCTGCCAGCCCAGGGTTCAATTCCTCAGTACCCAGGTAAAGCCAGAAGCACAAAGTGGCCTATTCACCTGGAGGTCCTGGTGTGCCCGTATTCATATCCATTCTCATTCTCTCCCCCGTTCATCCACTGATAAGTAAATAAATCCTAAAAGCACATCACATGACTCTGTCCACTAGAGACCTTAGACCAAACATATTTAAGATGATAGTTGTTAAACTGGGCATGGTGGCTAGGCCTTTAATCCCAGCACTGACTCAAGGAGGGATCGGAGCAAACCTGAGCTAGAGGGAGGGAAAAAAAAAAAGGTAGCTGTGTAATGTGGTCCTTGGAGAAAAACAACTATCAAAATCAGCTGTGGCTCCATATGTGAGACTATAGTTAAGCCTGGTGATATTCCCCCAGAGGAAGGAAAAGGTGGTCAAAGCCTCATGTGGCCTGGGGGAGGAGCTGAGAGTATACAGAGGGCGAACATCAAGGGGACAGTGAGGTTATTATCCATGTTGAATGAGACCTTTCAATGTGGCTGCTTGGGGCTCTCCATGCTCCTTAAGAAAGCCCAATATGCTCATTGGTATCCCAAGGCCACCTCCCCAGCAGCAGAGTACAAACTATAAAAATACTGGGGGGTATGTAGCTCAGTAGCATACTTACCTAGCATGCATAAAGACCTTGGGTAGGTGCTGGAGAAGAAAGGGAGGGAGGAATTTTGAACTTGCCAAATGCCACAGGTAAACCCAGTTTCATTAGTCTTTCTTTCGGTGGTAGGCTTCTAGATCTCTTAAAGAATCTGACAAAGTATGTACTCCCCCAGATAAACATACATACATAAATTAGCATTAAATCTACACAGTTCCAGGTCCTTCAAAGTCAGTCTACAATAATTTATCATGCCGCCCCATAGCCAACCATTTTGCCCACATGCAAGCTGGTCCAATCACAGGCTTTCAGCAGTGTCACCAGAACCACGCCCTGCAGCCCCAGCCAGTCACACCAGAAGAAAACATGGCTCTCAAACATGTTCACATCACAGTGAATCCAGGGTTTCTCTAATTTTAGTGAGTATGCTGAGCCATGCTCTACTGTTCCAGTTAAGGGGCTTTGTTTAATTGATTGGTATTTTTGCTTAGATCAAGGCAAGCACTGAGTGCATATTTTTAATATTAAGAAATGTGATTATTCTGAAGTGTGGAAAGAGGCCTGGGGAAATGGCTTAGTGGTCAAGGGTGTTTGCTTGCAAAGTCTGTTGGGTTCACTTCCCCAGTACCCATGCAAAGTGAGACACTTTTAAGCTTGCACAACAGTTCCAAGAGCACTAAAAGAAACCCCTGTTATAGTCAGCTTTCTAGTTGCTGCGCAGAAAGAACCCAAACAAAAGCGGCTTGTGGAGGAATGGGTTTATCTGACTTACGGACTTGAGGGGAGACTCCATCCTGGCAGGGAAGATGATGGCATGAACAGAGGGGTGGACATCATCTCCGCCATAGCACTGCAAACAATGGCAGGAAGGTGTGCCAAACACTGGCAAGGGGAAGCTGGCTTATAACCCCCATAAACCTGCCCCAGAACAACACAACTCCAGGGAGGTTGTAAAACCCAAACTGCCATCAGCTGAGGATCGATCAATGAGAACACATTTGTTTGTGGGGGACACCTGGATCAAACCATGACACCCCCACACACAGCTGAGTTACTACATCCATCGCAGTCCTCATGTGTTGGCATGCTGCTAGGGATACATCCCAAGGCCTCTTGCATTGCACACACATCACAGCTTCACTCCCATCTCATTCCCTTATATCCTTCAGTGTCTATTTCCCAAGAGCAAATTATTCCTTTAAACAACCACAAATCACATCAAAATGAAGATATAAATTGTTGTATAGGGACCGTAATTGCTCTACAATCTCCTTTTCATGTATGTATGTGTATCTTCATGTGTGCAGGTATATATGTATATATACACATATACATGTATAAGCATGTATATGTGTGTATATACCTACATACACACATATAGTCTCTCCTCTATTTTGATTTTTTTTCTTCCTATTATGCAGGTCTTTGGGTAGAGACCCCTTCAAGCTCTGGTGTGGGAGACATATCCTGTCTCATCTTCAAGCAGCACACTCTAGGAACTCTGTCTCTCCCCCCAACACTTCATTAAAAAAAACCTGAGGCAATTTTGGAAGATGCAAAACTGATGCAGGGGGATTTGGAGAGCTCTCTGGAAGAAAAAGGACATCTCAACCACAGCAACCAGTGAACCTTGTGCAGAAGTAGGAAAAGTTGAACCCAGCAACTGCCTTGGTGTATGGGCATTTTCAGAAGCTAAAAATGTGTTATAGGCATGATTCCAAAGGTGCATGTGAGAATATCTGCTATGGGGGATTCAGCAGCTCTGAGAGGGATAGATGGACAAGATATTCCTTGTGGAAGTAAGTAACAACTGAAAGGGATCAGTCACAGATTACTCCCAAAAATGGGAAAAAGGCAGAAGTGGTGGCACAAGCCTTCAATTCCAGGCAGAGGATGGAAGATCACCATGAGTTCAAGGTCACCCTAACTACATAGTGAATTCCAGGTCAGCCTGGGCTAGAGGAAGACCAAAAATATAAATTATTTAATTAATAATAACAATAATAAAAAAGAATGGGAAACAAAGGATCAAACTTCACGAGACTAAAGGAAGGAATGATAAGGACACCTCCACAAATATTCCCCCAGGTTGCCCACTGGGGCAAAGCTAACAGCTAGTGGGGATAATCCCTAGACTAAGGGCAAGGAAAAAAGGAAAATCAAATATTGTTTCATCTGGCCAAAAAGAATCCATTCAGAAGCCCTTGGTTTTTTTTGTCCAAGAATTGGCTCAGATAAATGAATGTCAAACTTAATTCTTGATACGGGTAAAACCCCACATGCTGCTAAAGGAGCTAACTCCCATGTTTTCCCTGATGGCTAAAACAAGTCTTGAGACTCCCTATCCTTTCTACCCCCTGTTACAGTCCTTAAAATAGAGGACCGGAAGCCCCAGGAGGCAGCAGGGGGGCTGTAAGATGGAGAGGAATAAGAAATCTCAAACAGTACCTCTGTGACCTCATTCAGGCCTCAGAGAGAATTAGAATACAGAAAGGATATTGAGTTTCTTCCTTCCTTCTAAACTATAGGTTCCACAAATGTTCCCACTCAGAGAAACCCCTATGGCACAAAGGACAATTAGATTTATAAGTGCCCCACTTAAGAATACTGAAGTAAGGAACTTCAAAAGGACAAGAAGCCCCTGAGTCTGACAAGGGTTCATACCTAGTTGGAAAGGATGTCCATTTTGAACATCCTTTATACTGGAGAAGAAAGGAGAATGATTAGGAGGGCAGACTTAAGTGTTTGGAAAAAAACAATGACATACCCCTGGACAAAGGGTTCCTCCAGCAGAACAGAAATTTCCCAATACAAACCCTCTCCTCTTCCCAGCTAGAATTCTGGGCTAAAACAAAAATGTGCCTGCTAGACAGAGCTCACATTGCTGGTCATCATCTGGATTGCTCTTTCTAGAGAACACAAGATAAATTTACTTCACTGTGCACCTTGCCTAGGACATGCAGGCCCCTCCTACATTATAGCCATGATAAACTTTCCCAAAGGCAAAGAAAAAGAAATGCCACTTTGACTTCAAACTGCCAATACTTGCCTTATCTTTAAAATTAAGATTTTGGGGGCTGGAGAGATGGCTCAGTGGTTAAGGCACTTGCTTGCAAAATGTTTTTCTTTTTTAATAATTTTTTTGTCTTTTAAAAAATATTTTATTTATTCATTTTCAAGCAGAGAGATACAGAGAGAGAGAGAGAGAGAGAGAGAGAGAGAGAGAGAGAGAGAGAGAGAGAGAGAGAGAGAACACCAGGGCCACAACCTTGTGGGTCTGGCCCATGTGGGTACTGGGGAATTGAACCGGGCCTTAGGCACTGGAGACAAGTGCCTTAACCGCTGAGCCATCTCTCTAGCCCTCTTCTCTCTTTTCTTCTTGTAAGGTCTCCCTCTAGCTCAGGCTAACCTGGAACTCACTCTTATAGCCCAGCTGGCCTGGAACTCTCAGGAATCCTTTTACCTCAGCCTCTGCAGTGCTGGGATCCTAGGTGTGGACCACCATGCCTAGCTTTATGTGAATTTTCTAGGATAGTTATCCCTTTAAAAATATGGATTTAAGGCAGGAGAGATGGCTTATTGGTTAAGGCCTTTGCCTACAAAGCAGAAGGACTCAAGTTTGAGTCCCCAGTACCCACATAAAGCCAAATGCACAAGGTGGTACATGTGTCTGGAGTTCATTTGTGGTAACTGGAGGCCCTGGGTGCCCATTTTCTCTCTCGCTCTCTCTCTCTCTCTCTCTCTCTCTCTCTCTCTCTCTCTCTCTCTCTCTCTCGCATGCACAGTTGCGCGTGCACACACACACACTCTTTTAAATAAATAAATAAAATACTAATTTTTAAAACTCAGTAAAAAATACACTTTAAAAAAATATATGGATTTAGATTAAAGACTGTTTTAATACTATGAAGAAAATAAGGTTTTAATTTTAAAACTGACAAATAATAACTCTAAAAGCCACAAAATTATGGTCTTTATAACTAAGGACAGATATATTTGTCTATATTATTGATATGGTAACAATGCCTTTTAAGTGAATGCTCACATAAATTAAAAATATTAAATTAGCCAGGCATGGTGACACATGCCTTTAATCCCAGCACTCAGGAGGCAGAGGTAGAAGGATGGCTGTGAGTTGGAAGCCTGGTCAGAGAGAGAACCCCACCTCAAAAAAACAAATGAGCTCCTGGGACCCTCAGGGTATGACAGACTCAATGCTTAAAAATTATAGATGTATAGAAATCTACACAATGACCAGACAGACATGTGAGCAGTGTATAACTTACCAAAAATAAATAAATAAATAAGGAAAAACTGCCCCAGGCAGGTCATCTCTGGAATTGAGACTATTTACAGGTGCTTGTGTAAATTGATTTCCCTGGCCTTCCTCCTCCCAGCAGCTACTGCTAGCAGTGTGATCACAATCATTTAGAACGAGTTATGCCACAATTTGGCCTTGTAGAGAAAGTAGTCACTTTAACTCCAAGATATTGCTGAGAATTAGACAAAGTCTAAATATTGAGACAATCACACCCCATGGCATCCTTCCTTGTCAGGAAGAGCAGAAAAGATAGATCAAACCCTTAACAAGCATATCACCACGCTTATACTTGAAACCAGACTACCATGGACCAAATGTCTCACTAGAGCTCTGCTCAGGACCAGAGGAGCCCCAAGAGAGGGTATAAGCCTGTCTCCATATGAAGTGCTGTAAGGTCCTCCTTCTCTTAGCGGGTCTGCAGAACTCCCCACCAAGAAAACCAAAGATCTATATCCTTAAAGAATTAAATGAGTATATCCTCCACTTTGTCACCTTTCAGGGCTTCTTGCTCAGTCCCCACCCTTGGAGTTTGTAGTCCATTGTTCCAACCTGTGGTCTGGTGCTGATGAGGATCTGGAGACAAACTTCAGCCATATTGGGAAGGTCCCTTTCAAGTGCTCCTGACTGCTGAGAGTGCCATACAACAGTGGAGAAGGGCTGGATTCATTACATGCAGTTTAAAGACTGGTAAACACTGAGCGGGGACGAGGGGGACAAAATAACTGGGAAGCCCATTGTCATGGTTTGATCCAGGTGTCCCCCACAAACAAATGAATGTGTTCTGGGTAATCAATCCTCAGCTGATGCCAGTTTGGGTTTTACAACCTTGATGGAGCTGTATTGTTGGGGGCGGGCTTATGTGGATTATAAACCAGCTTCCCCTTGCCAGTATTTGGCACACCTTCCTGCTGCTATTTCCAGTGCTGTGGCTGAGGTGATGTCCACCCCTCTGCTCATGCCATCATTTTCCCTGCCAGGATGGAGTCTCCCCTCGAGTCCGTAAGCCATAAACCCATTCTTCCACATGCCGCTTTTGTTTGGGTTCTTTCTGCGCAGCAACTAGAAAGCTGACCCCAACACCCATCATCAGTCCCCCCAGGAACCACTGACAATTTTTTAAAAGGAACACGCAAGAAGACAAGTAAAAATGAGGGGCTCTTTATAGAAAATGATGTGGGACTAGGGAGAGGGCTCAGTAGTTAAAGGTGCTTGCCTGCAAAGCGTAGCAGCCCAGGGTTCAATTCCCCAGTACCCACATAAAATCAGATGCACAAAGTGCCACATGTATCTGAAGTTCGTTCACAGAGATAAGAGGACCTGGTGTGCCCATGTATGGATGGACTGACAGACACACACACTTATATTCTACCTATCATCAAATAAATTTTTTAAATGTTTTCTTAAAAAAATGATAAAGAAAGAAAAAAAAATGATAAAGAGCTGGGCAAGGTGGTGCCTTTAATCCCATCACTCAGGAGGCAGAAGCAGGAGGATCACTTTGGGTTCAAAGCCAGCCTGGAGCTAGAGAGTAAGTTCCAGGTCAGTCTGGGCTACAGTGAGAACCTACCTCACATAAACATAAAAAAATAAAATAAATTAAAATTAAAAATTTTATAAATATAAGAGGGCCAACACAAAATCTTATTGAAGCAGTAAACAAGCAAATGTCCATAACATTATCAACAAAAGTTATTTGTTGCTACACTTCATACAATTTTTTGATAAAGCCCACGTAACTTCAATCAGTGTGAGGCACAGCAGCCCCTCACATCTGTATTTTCTTTTGCAGGAAGGGAGACTGCAGCAGGGCTATGGCAGAGTACAACATAACCTCCATTACAGCATACTGTTCTAACAGCTCTGCTTATTACTGTTTTCTTGTTTAACCTCTTACTGTGCCAAATTTATAAATTACACTCATCACAGGCAGAAATAAACAGGGACACAGGGCACCCAAGGATCAATACTGAGGCTTCAGGCATCTAACAGGGTGTTGGAACAAGGCTCACAGACTTATAATAGTGAAAACCAGATAGAAAGGAGAACCATGTTGGGGGGGGGTGTTAAATGGTTCTTTAAAGAGTTTGGAGTTCCAGCTCCACAAGATGACAACTGGGTTACACAAATAGATGGGACTGATGGTTACTCAACATGATGAATGGTTTTTAATACCACTAAACTGTACACTTAAAAATAGGTTATGATAGTAGATAATAAAACCAGCCCAGTGACAATTTAATCCCAGCACTTGGGAAGCAGAGACATGAGGATCTTGAATTCAAGGTCAGTCGAGGCTACATAGCTGAGTCCCTGCACAAGACTTGAACAATACTGGCCTATTACAGATGATGGAGTTGGGGGATGGAGGGTGGAGAGGAATCAAATACATATGTACATGTATAAAAATTTAAAAGGGGGCAGGGGAGATGTCTTAGAAGTTAAAGGTGCTTCTTGAAAAGCCTGTAGGCCCAGGGTTCAATTCCCTAGCTCCCATGTATAAAGCTGGATGCAATGGGGCACATGCAACTATAATCCCAATGCCTACAACAAGGGTAGGTGCAGCCAAGAGAATCTGAAGCTCATTTGCAACAGCAAGAGACCCTGTCTCAAAGGTGGAACATAGACAACTTGAAGATATCCTCTAACCCACACACACATAAATAATTTTAAATTGTTTTATGAAAAAGTATTTTAAATGAGCTGGGCATGGTGGCACACACTTTTGATTCCAGTACTTGGGAGTCAGTGTGGTAGGAGAATCGCTGTAAATTCAAGGCCAGCTTGAGCTAGACTGAGACCCTACCTCAAAAAAAAAAAAAAAAAAAAAAAGGCTGGAAAGATGACTCAGCCTGCAAAGCCATTTGATTCTCCAGTATCCACATACCCACAAAATGGCGCATGTATCTGGAGTTCATTTGCAGCAGATAGAGGCCTTTGTGTGCCTATCTTCTCTCTCTCTCTTCTCTCTGATTGCAAATAAATAAAAAAAATTTAATGAAGCACTATCTAAAGTTATTGGACTGTGGATATGGTTTAGCAATTAAAGGCACTTGCTTGCAAAGCCTGGCAGGCTGGGTTTGATTCCCTAGTACCCATGCAAAGCCAGACACACAAAGTGATGCATGAGTCTGGAGTTCCTTTGCATTGTTAGGAGGTATGCCCTGGCATGCTCATTCATATTCATTCTCATTCTCTCTCTCTCTCTCTCTCTCTCTGACTGTAAATAAATTTAAAAATACATATTTCTAAAAGAAAGGTTTCCATACTGAAGGTATGTGTTGTCTTCAAAATCCATACACTGAAGCCCAGTGAGGTTCTATTTATGATAAAGAAGTTAAGGTTAAATGTGGTCATGGTTGGGCCCGATTAGAAAGGGGTGTCCTTGGGTTGGAGAGATGGCTTAGTGGTTAAGGCACTTGCCTCCAGTGCCTAAGGCCCCAGGTTCAATTCCCCAGTACCCACATAAGCCAGACCCACAAGGTGGTAGCCCTGGTGTTCTTCTCTCTCCCTCCCTCCCTCCCTCCCTCTCTCTCTCTCTCTCTCTCTCTCTCTCTCTCTCTAAAAATGAATAAAATATTTTTTTTTAAAAAAAAGAAAGGGGTGTCCTTAGAAGAGACACCAGAGCACTTGATCTTTCTGTGTACATGTACTGATAGAGGCCATGGCAAGAGATGGTGCCTGTGGACCAGGAATGCCCTCACCAGAAACTGAATTGGCCAGAACTCAAATCTGGATGTCCAGCTTCCATAAGCCACCCCCAGACCATGGTATTTTGTTATAGTAACCCATGCACGCTAAGACAGAAAGAAAATTTCAAATCCAGAAATACATACCCAAATTATCAAGAGGGAAGAGTGGTAGGATGCCATTCAGAGGTAAATAACTTGTCTAGCCTGCACTTGGCCATAGGCTCCATCCCTAACACCCCTCCCCAGAAGAGTACATAGAGAGACGCACCAAGTATCAAAAGGTTTGCCTGCTATGTATCTTTCTCAAAAACAAGCTAAAAACAAAACTAAAGGATGTGCTCCACTAACTGAGGAGGAACAGTATGTCCTATGTAGGCAAGAGGCACAAAGAGCTTCTGGGGTCAGGGTAAAGGAAGAACAGGAAAACACCTGTGCACCTTAATCAGGGAAGCCAAGACATCAAGACTGGAGCAGGGAAAGAGTTCTTCAAAAAGACATAACTGGTCCCCAGTTTCCCAGTTCCCAGAGGCATGCTCATGTAGGGCAGATGAAGGAGAATACTGGAGAGATCCAGGAAACATCAATACATCAAGAAGACAGAGCAATCTGTCTACCAGGAGATTGGTTACCTCCACCTCATCTGCCCAGGCCCAGAAGTCATTACAGAGGAAGAGGTGGCAAGAATACTGCTCTCATGGCTAGCCGGAAAACCAGTTCCAGGGAGATGGTGACATACACTATGGTCATTCAAACCTCATCAAAACAGAAATCCCAGAGGCTACAGAGAAAGCAACACTAAATTAGATCTTGCCCACCAAAGCTTAGGGAACATGTCAGAAGAGGGGGAAGAAAGACTCTAAGAGCCTCAGGGTAGGTGGGAATAGCCTGAGATACTGTGTTTCCCTCACCACCACCTCCTGCAGATACTGACTGAGGCCTCTTGGTCCCCACAATTAATACCAATAATCCCACTGAAGACCCTCAGCAAAATTGGGGTGGGGAGAGGGGTCTAAGAGCACATCTTTTTTATTTAAAAAAAATCAATGAATAATAAAGCAATTAAAAAAGAAGATATAGCTGATGAAATACCTGAATGTTTACAGGCTAAAAGTCTGAAGCTGAATTACTGATCAATGCATTTTAAAAAGTAATGTATTGGGGGCTGGATGAGATGGCTCAGCAGTTAAAGGTTGCAAAGCCTAACAGTCCAGGTTAGATTCCTCAGCACCTACATAAAACTAAACAGACACAGTAGTGCATGCATCTAAAGTCTGCCTCACTCACTTTCTCCCTCATCCTTGCAAATAAAAAGAATATTTTTTTAAAAAAACATTCATTTGCAAGCAGAGAGAGAGAGAGAGAGAGAGAGAGAGAGAGAGAGAGAGAGAGGAGAGAGAGAAACAGATAGATAAAAGATGTGCCAGGGCCTCTAGCCACTGCAAACAAACTCCAGACACATGAGCGACTGTTCTTTTTGTGGGTACTGGGGAACTGAATCCAGGTCGTTAGGCTTTGCAGGCAAGAGTGTTTACTGCTGAGCTCTCTCTCTCCAGCCCACCCCAAAAAAAATTTTTAAACAATATATTTCCATGTAAAAGTCAAAATGATTTAAATGAGGAAAATATAATTCATCATTAACAGCTATAAATAGTATAGACTCATAATGATAAGGCTAACACATTTACACCAAATCCGAATGAATCTATGCTGGAAGTATGGGGAACACAGAACCAGAAAAAGCAGACAAGGAAAAGCTAATCTTTCTTCACCTGCCCACAGACAAAAATCAATGGACACTGTTATGCTGAAAAAGCAAAATCTTCAAATATTTCTGAGGGTTTTTTTTTTTTTTTTGTGTGTGTGTGTGTGTGCATGAGAATGACATGCTTACCTCCTGTATTAATTTTTGTGAGATAGGGTCTCATGTAGCTCATGCTGGCTTTGAACTCAATATATAGCCTACCTTCTGCTTCCTAAGTGCTGAGATACTTGTGTGTACCATCACACCCAGCTTTGCCTATATTTTTGTTTCTTTCTTTTTCTATGTTTTTAATTGTTGTAGAGTCCATCATATAACTACCTTCAAGAAAGGAGGGGAAAAAAAAAAGAAAGGAGGGAAAGGGTTGAACAGTTAGGGGCTTGTATTGACCATAAAGCTATGGAAATATAAAATTTGACTTAAATTTTTACAATGTTGAGGATCAAACTCAAGACCTCCTCTCAAAGCATGAGCCACTCTTCCCCCACACCTTTTGGGGATTAACATTTTTTCATAGCAGTGGACTGCTGGCATTGTTTTTCTTTTTCAGATGGATTGAGCCAAGTGCTCTACAACTGAGCTATATCCTCATTGGTTAGCTGTTCTTTTTTTAAAGATATGTACTTAAGAAGAATGCTGGACTAGGAAAGATATGTACTTAAGAATGCTGGACTAGGAAGGAGCGCTACCCGTTGAAGCTAGAAGCCTGTCCTACCAGCCACTCTTTAGCTGTGTGACCCAAGACCAATTACTTAACCCGAGCAACCATTTCTCCAACTATAACTGCTTCCATTAACTCATGAATGTAGTAAGAATAATTAAACTTAACCATGATGTCAATGGCTACAAACGGTGGGCAAAGTAAACATGCATTTAAAGGAGGATGGAGTGGAAGAATAGAGAAGAAAATGGAGGGAAAAAAAAGATTTGTGTGCTTTAAGACTGTAGAAACTGACAGGGTATATTGATGGTGATGTCAGACAAGGATTGTTGAAAATGAAAACAAAGGGTTCAGGACCTTGGAAAGGATTTTTCAGGTGTCCAAACTCTGACATGTGATCACTGATAACAGAAGTTCACTAAGGCAGAAAAGGATGCTGGTTTTGGAAGTTAAACATATACAGATGACCATGAAATGAATCCATGAGGTTGATGACATGAGGTCTCCACAAAGAGCACATCAAAAGCAGAAAAAGGGAGCTTTCCTAAGTACTAAATTTCTAGGAAATCAGAGGTTTTTAAAAAAATATTTTATTTATTTGCAAGCAGAGAGAGAGAGAGAGTAGAGAGACAGAGAGAATTGGTATGCCAGGCCTCCAGCTGCTGGAAACTCTGGCTTTATGTGGGTACTGGGGAATCGAACCAAGGTCATTAGGCTTTTCAGGCAAGTATTTTAACTGCTGAGCCATCTCTCCAGCCTGGAAATCAGAGTTGTAAAACATAAAGCACAAAAGAAAAAGAGGCATAGTTAGAGAGCAAGACTACTTAAAAACAGTAGAAGTTGGGCTAGAGAGGTGGTTCAGCGGTTAAGTGTATTTCCTGTGCCAAGCATGAGAGTCTGAAGGGGCACGAAACCACCTGAGTTCCAATCTCCATAACCCAGGTTAAACAACTGGGTGTGGCCATGTGTACGTAACCCCAATCTAGTAGGGGAGCAGAGACCCAGGGACTCCCCCACCGAAACTCAGGTGGGGGAAAGGCAAACTCTGGGATCAATGAAGAGACTCTGGCTCAAACAAAAATGGCTAGAGAAGAACAATGGGACAGAATGCTGGGCACAGGGAGTTTGTTTGCAGTGGCAAAAGGCCCTGGTATCATGTACACATGTATGTATGTACATTCTCTCTTCTCTTCTCTCTCTCTCTCTCTCTCTCTCTCTCTCTCTCTCTCTCTCTCACTTTCTCTCTGCCTCTTTGTATCTGTTTACACACACACACATACTTTCTCTGCCTATCTTTGTCTCTGTGTGCTACACACATTTGTCTCTGTTACACACACACACACACACACACACACACACACAGAGTTTACCCTAAAACAGAATAAATTCTCAGCTAAACAGTACCTAAATGAATTTGCTTAATCCCAAAATTGACAGAATAGCAGAATGAACATGTGTCCTTCACATGCCCTTTGTGCTAGCACTGTGATGACCTACTATTAATATCTTATAATCAAGGGTGATAAACTACCCTACTTCACCTGTAATTATAAGGACACTAAATGTATATTAAACCAAAACTTTTACTTTAGGAAAAAAGCAGTAATTACCTGCACTCTGTGTATTCCTATACATTTTAATATAAACACTACAATATCCTACCAGTGCAAAGTCAGGCTGTTAAGACAACAACCAAGTGAACACTGTCTTTCTGGACAACATGATATGCACACTCAAGTTACAGCCAGAAGAGGCCCCAGGCATGGACATAGGGAAAGTGAAAACTCTATTTCCTACTTGCATCATGAAATCCTTGCTCATGGGAATGTGGGTCTCAATGTCCTCATACATGCTCTTAAAAACACTCAGGCCAGGCGTGGTGGTGCACGCCTTTAATCCCAGCACTCCGGAGGCAGAGGTAGGAGGATTGCCGAGTTCGAGGCCACCCTGAGACTACAGAGTGAATTCCAGGTCAGCCTGGGCTAGAGTGAGACCCTACCTCGATAAACCAAATAAATAAATAAATAAATAAATAAAATAAATAAAAACATTCAGGTCGGGGATGGAAAGATGGCTCAGTGGTTAAGGCTCTTGCCTCCAGAGCCCAACAACCCAGGTTCAAGTCCCCAGTACCCACATAAAGCCAGATGTGAAAAGTGATGCATGTGTCTGGAGTTCATTTGCAATGGCAAGAGGCCCTGTTGTATCCTTCCTTTCTCTCTACTCAAAAATAAATAATATTTTTAAAAAAACACTCAAGTCTGTAAAGAGATAATATATCCACAGGAAAGCTTGCTCCTCATTTTACCATCCATAGCACACTGTGACAAAGAAATCATCTACAACCTTTTGGATATAAGCATCATCCATATCATGGGCTGTAACCCTAGCACTTAGGCTGAGACGGGAATCTACAGTTTAAGGCCAGCCTTGGCTACATAATGAGTTCCAGACCATCCTGAATGCCCACAGCAAGATACCCTGCCTCAAAAAACAAAGGAACAAAATAAAAAATAATTTTACAAACACCCATAAATAGGAGAAACCTAGATAAATTGAAACTTGTAAAGGATGATGGTGGTGCATGCCTTTAATCCCAGTACTTTGGAGGCAGAGGTAGGAGGATTACCATGAGTTCAAGGCCAACCTGAGACTACAGAGTGAATTTTAGGCCAGCCTTGGTTAGAGTGAGAACCTACCTCAAATTTTTTTAAAAATTTTCTTCCTATCTTCCAGTAACAAAAATATTATATAATAGCTGAAATCCTGGCAAGAGAGGAGCCACCACAGTCATATCGTGGGGGATCCATATGGAACCCCGCAGAGAATGATGGGATGAACAAGGGACCCACAGCCACAGCCATTCAATCAACACAGGGTAAGCCAGTGAGACAGAAACCAATGATTTTTGACACAAAGACCCCTAAGCTCACAACATTAAAGCAGCCTTAATACTCATCCACCAGGACTCAGGGAACTAAGTGGAAGAGGGGACAGAAAGATTGTGAGAGCCGTGGTGGGGGAGACTATCCAGAGGCATGGCACCCCTCAATAACAACATACTAGGGCCAGGAGAACCTGGATGAATACTAAGGCTATCTATGGTCCCATCACAAGGACTGATCCAGACGACCCATGGAGGAGGATATCCAGCTGATTGGGGAGGGGGAAGGGGGGCATCGGGGAATTGAGGATAACAACTCACTGTTTGCCCACTAAATAATGTAACTCATTATGGACAATAAAAAAATATTATATATGCATGCTTTATTGGGCAATTTCAGAAACACTGATCACTTTAATGTAAGACCAGGCAAGAATACCAAGAATTCTGAACCATTAACCCCAAATTACCATATCATAAATATAAAAAAAGACTTTAAAAAACACCTATCATCCAAGGTAAATCCATACTACCACGGTTAAAAGGCAGGTTAAAAGGCAGGATGGTTTAGCTGATGAATTTTAAGTAAAGTCTTTGGCACCTGATTGGATTACATCACTGTCTGGCAATGCACTCCTAATGGGCACTCAAACCACTGTAGACACATATGAAGCCAGCTCAATCCAAATCACTATTAACTTGTAGCCAAGTTGTAAATTATCACCTAAAGTAAAGCCTGGAGAACCACATAGGCCTGTTATAACCAACACCTATGGGTGAGGACACAGGGCAACAGTACAAATGACTACACAACCTCAATCACCAACCTACACTTAGCAAGCTCAGCTGAGGAAAACAGGCAGCTTCATCTCACCTAAAGGCTGAAATTTCTGATTTCATACAATAACAAGAAACAGCCACCCAAACATGCTGGCAACCAAGAGGTTAAAACTGTAGCCATTGTTGGGGAATGAGGAGAATAAGGAGAGAACAGTCAAAGAGTATAAGACCTCTAATTAGACATAAAGAATATACTTTTTTTCTCTTTGATCCGAGTGTGTTCACATAGGCATGTACTACCAATACTCAGGAAACTGAAGCAAGAGGATCAAGAGTTGGAGGCCAGCCTAGGCTACATAGCATCACTCCAGCTAAAAAGTTTTTGAAGTATATAGTAAATAGGAATATACTGTACACTTCTAAAGTCCCTAATTTTTTTTTTTCTTTTTGGTTTATTGAGGTAAGGTCTCAATCTAGCACAGGCTGACCTGGAATTCACTATATAGTCTTAGGGTGGCCTTGAACTCACAAGGTTCCTCCTACCTTTGCCACCCTAGTGCTGAGACTAAAGGTGTGCACCACCATGCCCAGCCCTGAGTTAATTTTTTGTTCTTTGAGACAGGGTTTCACTGTGAAGCCAAGTATGACCTGGAACTATGTAGATCAGACTGGCCACAAACTTGTAGGTAATCCTTTTAGCTTGCTCGTCCTCCCAAGTACTGGGATTAACTGTAAGTATATACCATCACACCCAACTTACATTTCAAATATTCTTAACACAAAATGTAAATATCTAAGATAATAAATGTTAATTTACTTAATTATTCCACACTGTATTCAAATGTCATAACATCATTTTGTACCCATAAAATATGCAACTATAATTTGTAGATTTACTTAAAAATTAAGATAAAACTTTAACTTCATATAGGTTCTTAATAAAAAAGGGGGGGCTAGAGAGATGGCTCGGCTGTTAAGGCACTTGCCTGCAGAGCCTAACAACCTGGGTTTGATTCATGAATACCCATGGAAGCCAGATATACAAAACAAGTGCATGCATCTGGAGTTGTTTGCAATAGTTAGAGGCCCTGGCGAGCCCATAATATATTCTCATTCTCTCTCTCTCTCCCTCCCTCCCTCCCTCCCCTACCCAGTCCCTCCCTAGGAGGAAAAAAAAATGAGACATAAAAATCCAAATCACAACCACCTGCAGTGCTGTAACAGATGAGCTAAAGTTTTCCTCCCAGTTTTGAGCACGAACCTTCTGACTTCTACTTGATGTGAGTATAAATTAAGCATTTAGATTAGAATTGTTCAATTTAGTAGCTACTAGCCACACATAGCAACTGACACCTGAAAGAAGGCTAGTAGCTGGTGAGGCTATGGAGCTGAGTTTTAATTTTGTCTAATTTTCACTATTTAAATAGCCACTGACAGCTCAGATCAAGAACAATATCATACAAAGTCCTACTAGACAGTGCTGCTGACTATGCTAAAACTAAGCTTAGAATAAATGTCTATGATCTACAATCTTAGACAAATTCACACCCCTAAGTCTCAACTTCCCCATCCCAAAAATGTCCAGAGTTCAACTAGACTGATTCTGAATGAACTAATGCAGTCTATAAATCAACAGTCTTCATTAGAACAGCAGCTGTGTAACGGAAGCCACAGTTTCAAGTCAGCAGGAAGGGACCTTAACCCGAGTGGACACACACAGATTCAGGTCAGTCAGCATTTAGGCTGGCCATCTCATCTCTCCACATTTGCTTTCTTATCTGTAAAATGCTCCAGGACACACAAAAGGAATGAAGGATAAAAACAAGTCAATGAATACCAAAGTCCCAAATTCTTAAATCATGCAAATAAACTTTAAACAATTGAAAAGTTATAAAGTCCCAATGACAGAATTTAGCAGTCGGGAGACAGATTTGGTATGCATGGATGTACCTAGTTTTTCACCTTTTGTCTTAGTTCATACAGACACACTGCAAAAAGGTTAGTAGTGTCGTGTTCATGTGTGTGCTATGTGAGTTTACAACTCACAAAGACTTGAACTGTCCCCACAGATCCACCCCCCTAATCAGGCAGCTATGGTATGATTATAATCCCCATTGCTACATTCAAGGTTCTCAAATAGCATCACACTTGTTTGTCAAGGAGTCAAACCAAGTAAAACTGAATACGCTCTTGATAGAAACTATGGTTATTTTTACAAATAATCAGTCAAAATGACATGAATTCATTCATAGTTTATAAAATATCCTATATATCAAGCCAGAGAGTGGCTCAATGGTTAAAGGCACTTACTGACAAAGCCTGACACCTGAATTCCCTGTGTGACAACTCTTTCAGGCAAGTTCCACAAATTCCATGCCTGCCACCCTCTCCTTGAGTAGGAGGTCTCTAAGAGTTCAAACTTAATCCTGAAACTTATTGGTCAAAGATAAACCAACCAGCTGTCTTTCTGCTCACCTGGAGCCGGGAATACTCACTGGAACAGGAAATTCTGTCTCTTCCTCACATGGCCCAGCAGAAGGACCTCTGGCTGTGGTGAGGGGCTCTCTCCCACATGAACCTTTCTCCTCATGATGGAAGCCCTCTGATATCTTTCCTTCTGCTTGTTTAGCTGAGCAGCAGAGATTTTGCTAAAATCTCTCCCACATGTTCTCCCTACACTAGTGGCTAGAGATCTCTGTAACTTCCCATTTCCTTTAAATTAAGGTATGGACTACTTTCCCTAATCTCACTCCCAAAATCCTCTAAATTTACTCCAATCTGAAATAAACGTGTGTGAGGAAGAAAATGCTATCTAAGCTTGTCCAACTCTTTGGCACGCTGAGATACAAATTCTAAGGGAAGGGCAGTAAGTAAAGCTTTGGAGTGGTTCACCCTGCTGTTAAGAGTCCCTGTGCTACATTTATGGAGGTCCCACCAAGATGAGTCATTTTCGATCCCCCCATGTTTATTCTCTTTTAAACATTAAGAGAATGGAAATTTTCCTCTCTCCTCTTTCGCGGGATAAAACAAGGCTGATCTTTTGGCCCTCGGGCTCCTAGACAAGGGGCCCCTGGGGTAAAGGGCATGGTTCCACACTGCTGCAAAATCCCAGTTCCAATAAGGCAGGACATGGGCCCTGCCCCATCTGTGGGTTGGTTCAGGAGGTAAGCCAACATAGGGGACAATGCGGGTGGCCACATGCATCCCCTGGGCAGGACACCGAGGGCAGGAACATCCCACTGTGGGCTGTGGGGCCCTGCCGAGTAACCTCAAACTTCTGGGCACAATGCTCTGCATTCCCTGTTCACCCAAAAGCAAAAGAACATGGGACGCAATCACTAGCTGAAATGTCCTGGGACACAATGCTGCCAGCGCCATGGATCAGAACTTCCCGAGCCAGTGTAGACTGATGGCATCCAGCGCCATGGTCTTTTTACTCAAGCTCTCCCCGCTGAACTCAAGGCCACGCGGCTGTTAGTAATCTCCACGGGGATGGAAATCTATCTGGGTTCCAACATGTGGAGCATCTATGCTGGAGCAACTCTGAGTGCTTCGGGCAAACTGTGCTGGTGGCCACCATGTGACCTCAGATTTCAAAGCAGTCACAGACCATTACCATGACCCCAGCTCCAGAGGCTCCCCAACCCTGTGGAGCTGCCAGGCACCCAGGGCAGCATGGTCTAGTTCTCTTCCTCCCCAACACTCTTCCTGGAGCACCGCAGCTGGGAGCTCAGGGCTGCAGAGCAATTTGGGCTGGGCTCTGAGCATGGCTCTGATGGGTGGGCAGGTGCAGGCTCTGGCTGCAGGTTCCCAATGCTCTCTGAGTGACATGCTTGGACATCTCCATGGTGATCTAACATGGCGGAACCCACATGGAATTAAGGGGAAACAGCACCGCCATGTAAATTTTTCTGCACAAGACATCTGATTAACAATTTCATTTGTTAAAATAAATTCTTTCTAATCAAGTTAAAAGAAAACCACCACACCTGACAATAAATAACTATTTAAAAAAGAAAATACGGCTGGAGAGATGGCTCAGCAGTTGAGGCACTTGACTCCAGTGCCTAAGGCCCCAGGTTCAATCGCCCAGTACCCACATAGGCCAGGCCCACAAGATGGTGGAACTGGCTCTC
>PVHP010009696.1:0-49700 GCA_004024765.1 Zapus hudsonius
TATGTGTTAGAGTTGATTGATGTACTTTTGGTCACCTTTGAAATTCTTAAACAGCTGGGTTTTAAGAGTGAAATTGTCACTTTTGATCTCTATAGGGCCCTTTTATCTTTTTCTTCTGTCTTTCTTGGGGACAGTGTCTCACTCAGTCCCAAGCCATTATAGACCAGGAATCTCAGCCTCCTAGTTGACAGGAATGTGTGTGAGTTAAGACACACCCTGAGGAACTTTAGCTTTGTTAGATTACCTGTTTAATCCTCACTCTTGCAGAAATACTCTGCTGGTCTTATTTATATGTATATATTGCCCAGTTAGATATTAGGACCATATTTTGTTCCACCAAGCCTACTAGAATATTTGCATAGTAAGCAACCACAACACATTGGGTCTCTTCTGTTGTTACTCTGGGGGTAATATAAGAGTCTCACCTAGCATCTTAGGCTCCCACCCTGAAGATATAAAACTTCTGACCTACATGTCCAAGATTACAGCATATAATTAGAAAACCCAAGCATTGAATTAACTAAAGATGCAAAAATCTATACATTATAATGCAAAAACCAAACAAAATAAAGACAATATAATTTTACCAAAAATTATAAATCCATTGGAAATGACCCCAGTGAGACTGACTTAGATGAAATGCCTGACAAAGAATTCAAAAGAATTATTTTTAACTATGCTCAAAGAAATCAAAAGAATCAAAGAAGAAAACAAATTCCAGAAGGAGAATACAGGAAATCAACTTAAGGAAATAAGAAGATTAATACAAAATATGAGCAAGGAAACAAAAATAATAAAGAAATTCCAATCAGAAATGCTAGAAATGAAAAACAAATAAGTCAGATACAAAATTCTGTAGAAAGTCTCACCAACCGAATGGATCAAGGAGAGGACAGAATTATCGAAACTGTAAGACAAGATGGCAGAACTGGAACAGTCCAACAAAGAGAAAGACAAACTAATAGGAAGGTATGAATGGGAATTTCAAGACATTCGTGACACTGTGAAGAGATTAAACATAAGAATCCAGGGTATAGTAGAAGGAGAAGAATTTCACTCTCAGGGCATGGTAGATATTTTCAACAAAATCATAGAAGAGAATTTCCCCCATATAGGGAAAGTGGACCCAATGCAGATACAGGAAGCATTTAGAACACCAAACAAACAAAACCAGGAAAGAACCTCTCCACACCATATTATAATTAAACTACTGATCACACAGACCAAAGAAAATATATTGAAGGCAGTAAGAGAGATGCATCAAGTAACCCATAAAGGCAAGCCCATCAGGGTAATAGCAGATTACAGCAAAAACCTTAAAATCCAGAAGGGCTTGAAATGATGTATTCCAAGTTTTGAAAGATAACAACTATCAACCAAGATTAATATATTTGTCAAAGCTACCCATCCCAATTGAAGGAGAAAGAAGGATTTTCCACAATAAAAATCAGCTATAAGAATATATGGCTACAAGCCGGGCGTGGTGGCGCACGCCTTTAATCCCAGCACTCGGGAGGCAGAGGTAGGAGGATCACCATGAGTTCAAGGCCACCCTGAGACTACATAGTGAATTCCAGGTCAGCCTGGGCTAGAGTGAGACCCTACCTCGAAAAACCAAAAAAAAAAAAAAAAGAATATATGGCTACAAAACCAGCTTTTTAGAAAATACTTGAAGGGATCCTTCAGACTGAAGAGAAAGAAAAGCACTCACATGAGAAAACAGAAAAAATAAACCATATTCTAATAATAGAGAATAAAGGAAAAACTACAAAAGCAAGAAATGGCAAGAAAAAATGCACACATTTCAACAGCAACTTTTATCAATGGCCTCAATTCCCTAACGGAAAGACAGACTTGAAGACTGGATTAAAAGGCAGGATCCTAGCTACAAATGTTGTGATTTGTTTGTGAGTTGGTATAAAAGTCAGTAGAGGCCAGTAAGCTAGAAAGGGGCTATAAGGGAGGGAGGAGAGAGGAGACTTAAGGCGAAGGTGTTGTATACATGTAAGTAGATGAATCAATTACTGGGGCTACAATGGCCTAAGTGGTGTCAGGGGAAGGGATTGAGTAAAGGAATGGTGGGGGACAGGTAATCGAAATTCAAGAGGTTTAGAATAAGCCAGATGGAAACCTACTTCTTTGGATAATGGCACACCCAGAAGCCATAGATTGTTACTAGAAAAATTTCAATGCCCGGGATGAGATACCTTCCAGTGAGTTGTTGGCCAGGGAGAATCCTGAGGCCCCAAAACATTACAGGCCATTGACAAGGCTCTTGGTTACTTACTAGAATGAGATGGTAAGACCCTATTGCTGAAGACCACACATACTTGGGCTGCAGGTCACTGAGAAATCAAGCTGGAGCTGAGCTGGAAACCTCCTCTCTGTTAACTAGTTGACAGAAAGCTGGAAAAGGCTATGACTGCATGCAGCCCTATGGGAAAGAGAAGTCATCAATGGTGGTGAACAGCGGTGGATCTTGCAAACCTTAAGACTGGCCAGCCAGGCCAAATGTGCCACCTGAGACAATAATGGCGCATCTGTTTATAGGGGAAACCAACTGCTCTCTAATTGGACTAGAGACCCACTCCAGGGAAGAGAATACATGCCTGCTTCTGAAGGCCTAGTCAAAAGCCTATGGATAGGAGGGAGGTCATGAGATTTAAGGGAGTAATGCTTTTTGTTCTCTGACTAAATGCATATATTATACCTACCAAAATGCCTTATGCACAATGTTTTTTAAGTGTGCATAGCCATATAATAAAGCTACTCTCACTTTGGCTAGAGAAGCTTCTCTTTTCAGATGGCAATGACCACTGGGATAACTGAAAAGTCATCAAAGGTCTGAGAAGGAGTGACAGTGGAGTGTTCATCACTGGGACATCTCTGTCACACCTCCCGAGGCTCAGGGTCTAGTGTGGAAGAGGTGTCGGAAAGACTTTAAGAGCCAAAGGAAGAGTTGCTTACAATGCAAACTTCCAGATACAAAATGGCTTTGATATTCATGACTTTGCAGTGCCCAGCACTACCTTCATAAGATCTTCAAAATGGGAAGAAAAGATGATATCAAAACAAAATAGAGACTAATTAAGAGGGGTTATGGGTGGGGTTTATTGTCTACAATTATGCAAGCTATCAAAAAAGATTAAAAAAAAGAATCACTCATTCCATTTGTACATTAAAGAAATTTATGCTTGTCTTTGACTTACATAATCTATTTCCTCTATCTTATCTTCAAACCCTGATATTCTGTCCTTCACCTGACTGGGTTGTAGTAGGGTTAGAGTTAATTTTTCTGGCTGGTTTTTAGGACAACAGGCTTTATTCACAATCCTGCCCTGTGAGTTGAGTACTATGTGCAACAGCAGTCAGTATCCAGCCACCCACTATGAAAATAGACTAATAGTCAACAAATAGTTGACTACAAAATAATCAATCCTTAAGTACCAATTGTTTTAGGGGATGAAGGGCCAATGATAGTACTGTGTGCACCAATATATTAGTTACTGCAAGAAAGAGTGGAAAGAAAAAGAAAATAAAAAGAAGAAAATAATCATGGTAGGGTTCGTGGTTAGCATTAGGATGACAGATGTAGGGGAGGGAAGTGCAAATAGAAGGAGGAACTGTAGAGGCAAAGGTAAAAATAAGGTATCAAAGAGAAGATTATGTGTGATTTTCTGTTAAAGCAGAATGAAAAGAGTGATAAATACATGTAATGAGATAATATGCAATAGTCTCACTTCTCAGGGAGATGAGCTACAGATACCCTAGAAAATAGGCCAATAAGTTCTTTTGAGAGGAAAGTGAAACAGAATACATAGAAAAGGAGAAAGAAAGGCAGAAACAATGTAAGACAAGAACAGTAGAAGACCAGATTGGCCTGCTAAATTGACTTTGGGTATTATAGAAAGAAGAAATCACTGGCTAAATTGACCTTGGGTACTGTATAAGGAAGGAATAGCTATGGGGTGTGGCAGGAAGAGCTGAATGGAGATACAGGATATTAAAAGTGACTGGCCTGATGATTAGATTTCATCTCCCTGCTAGGAATTCCTCTGCCTTTCTCTTCTGCAAGTGCTGCTCTGGACTTTGCTGTTTTTACCAGTCAAGTTCTGTTTTTTGTTTGTTTGTTTGTTTGTTTGTTTGTTTGTTTTGAGGTTCTCAGAGCCACACCCAAGTGAAGTCTGTTCCATGATTGGGGACAGCTGAGACAAATTCTGCCCAGCCTCCTGCTGCAATGGGGCCAGGCAGGTAGCAATGTACTGTGTGCATCATTCCTGGGCATTGTTTCCAGGCTCTTTGTTAGGGCAATAAGGGAAGTCCCTGGGGGCAGAGGATCCTAATGTTATAGCTTCTGTAGATTTCCTGGAAATCCTGTTCCCTTTGTTTCCCTAACTATATCAGCTACTCACTCAGAGGTGGCTTCTAAGCCACTATTTTGCCCAGAAGTCCCTGCTACCTGAATATCTATTTCTTAAGAGAAGATAAACAAATATCCAGTAAACACATGAAAATTGCTGAATAGCATTAGCTATTAAGGCAATGCAAACCCAAACCACAATGAAACACTACCTTAAAACCACTTAGTCACAAGACAGACAATAACAAGTATTACTGACAATGCTGGGGTACTGATACGCTCATATACTGCTGGTAATTATGAAAAATTGTGAACTTTGGAAAATGGATTGGTATTTCCTTAAATTGTTAATCAGTTATTAAATGGTTCAACAATTCCTTTCCTATATTTATGTATCCAAGATAATTTAAAACTATGTCCACACAGAAACTTCTATAGAGCCAGGCGTGGTGGTGCACACCTTTATCCCAGCATTTGGGAGGCAGAGGAAGGAGGATCACCAGCCGGAGACTACATAGGGAATTCCAGGTCAGCCCAGGCTAGAGTGAGACCCTACCTCGAAAACAAAAACAAACAAAAAAAACAACTTTAATACAAATGTTCACATTAGTATCCTTTACATTAACCACAAAGTATGGATAACACAAATGCATAAATGGATAAACAAAACATGATATATTCATGCAGCAGAATATGACATGGCAGTAAAAATGAAACGCTGATGTAATATATGTGAACTTGAGAACATTATGCTGAGTGAAAGGAGCTAGACACAAAAGGCTATATATCATCTATTCTCATTTGCATGAAATATCCAGAATAAGCAAATACGCAAAGCCATAAAATAGATTAGAGGTCTGTGGGGGCTGGAGGGTAAAAGAAGGAGAAGTGGCTGCTAATAGATGTGGAATTTCTTTCTTTTTTTAATATCTTTATTGTCAATATTTAGATTGGAGTTTCTTTCTTGATAATGAAAATGTTCTTGGATTGGTAGTAATGGAGCCACAGTTTGTGAATACACTAAAAACCACTGGATCATTGATTTAAATGCTGAACTTTATATTATATGAATTAGTACCTGTTTAAATTATCTAAAACAAGGAGAAAAGACAATGGCCGCTACTACATTCACTAGGACAACACTGAAGTCCTGTTACTTTCATGACAAGGATCTGATTTCAGGCTTAATTTGCATTTCTTTAATGAGGAGTAAGAGTGAACTAATAAAACGTGCTTTTTCCTGAATTGCCTCCTTTATTCAACTGGTTTATGGATTCCCCCCACCCCCCACTGTTCATTGGGTAATTATCTACTGAATCAGTATGTGCTTTGCATTGTTTTAGGCAGTAGAGATCCATTATCAACATGGTCATGGTGCTAATGAGGCTAGCAGAGTCAAAGGAAGACACACCAGCAGGCAGTAAGTGCTGCAGACAGAACAAGCTCAGGCTGGGGATCGGAAGTGGGGATGAAGCTCTCACTGTACCTATGGGCTGGGAAGACACACCTCATGGAACCCACATGAGCTTAAAGGCCCTGAGGTGGAGCTTATTTTTCCAGGAAAGGGACAGTGAAGAGGTTAAGGTAGCTCAGGTGGAGTGAGGGTGCTAAGGGACCAGAACAGGCTCTAGTGAGATTTATGGGCCAGGAGACAAGTTTGCATTTCTTTCCTAAATTACACTTGTTCCCTCTTATCCATCATTTCAAGACTCTCAAGTAGATGCATACTCTGTGGATAATGCCAAACTTTCTGTACATCACATTCTCCCTATACATACATGCCTACAATGATAAGCTTCTCTTTGGCATATCTGAATCGGCTGGCTCACTACTCTTGTGATTTAGGGTGACTTAAACCCAAACACTGATCCTGGGCAATCAATCTGGTATCTGGAATGGGCAGCTAGCATGTGCAGTGTGCATGTGTTAGCCAAGGAGAGAATCCACATCCCAAGCAGTGCAAAGGAAGAAGTTACCTTTCAGTGTTTCACTTACCTGGCCACCAATGGCCCAAATTATTAAGTGAAAAATTCCATAAACTGTTCATACCTTTTTAATTGCTTCCATCATAAGAATTGTAATGAAATATGGCAACATTCCACACTCCCTTCTCCCTTTCTCCTGCCCCCTTTCTTCCAGGTACCCCCTCTCTCCTCTCTTGCCTTTTGTTTTCTGTCAACACATGAGGTGAGGGTACAGGAAGGCCTTCGCCAAAGGCTCACCTCCAGAACAATAAATTACCAGTCTATGGAATTCTGTTTTAGCAGCACAAATGGACCAAGATAGTTTTTTTTTTTACCTGCTTTAATTCATTTGTTTGGTGCTGAGGTACAATCCATGGCCTTGCATATTAGGCAAGCACTGTCCTACTAAGCTATACATCCTCAGACTCAGTCCCAGCTTCTTAAAATGCACCAATGGTCTATGAAGGAAGACATGCTGATGACACAGAGGGAAAGGCCCAGGCCCTCTGGGTCCCCTCCCCACTGCAGCTGGGTGGCTCTGCTCCTCCCCAGGGCCAGTCACTCCAAGTGAACACACATTTCAGAGGTCTTCCCTCCTAGGCACTTCTGGGACAGAAACCCTCCCTGTTCCTGCGATCATCCTAGGATTGCAATGGCTCCTCAGCCCACCACCAAACAGCCAACCTATGCTCAGCTACTTTACATTACTCTGGGATTCTTTCACATGAAGGCCTTCACTGCTGAACGTGATTTGGTAACATGCCACACACCATATTGCCTCACTATGGGAGGCACTCAGAGTTAGGAGCTGTGTCCACTGGCCACCATGAGCACCTCTCTTTGTGATCTGGCCCAAGTTAACCCAATGGTGGTTGTGTGGGGAGGAAAGAAGGCACACCTCTTCTTAGTGGAAAGGACACAGACCTGAGGGACAAGTCACAGCAAGGGATGAGGTTTCCATCAGGCTTCCCCTATGGGCTGGACCTCCTCAGGCTGCTACAGACTTCTGCTATGGAGGACTCTTCTTTAGCTGTGGTCAAAGGCACACCTCACATGTACACATCATCCCATGTAAGAACCAGTAATTGGTAAGATCCAAGGAGATGAGGTCAGAGGTCTGGAACAGGGGTACTGGTAAGGAGAGCCAGGAGATATACCCTGAGAGGGTGGGGCCCTAAGAATGGTCTTGTCAGGTTTGGGTGGTACTCACCATTCAGGTCTGGGGTTCAGACTGTCCTACTGTTAAGACACCTCCAGCTCTGCCCCTCCACTGAATCTCTGCTCTGGCTTCCCCATCCTTCCTGAGGAAGTTTCAGTGTCTGTGTCCAGGTGTGTCCAGGTATGTCCAGGTGTAGGTAGTACCTGACAGGCCCACGCTACCTGAAGCCACAACTAGAAATATCCAAAGCAGCACCCTGATCCTTACTAGGTTTCTGGGCCCTGCAGCATCTGGTCCTAGGGCCTGGCTTGGCTCCTGGGCAAAGGAGGGACCTAACAGGATTTATAGAAGCACAGCCAAATGGAATGGAGATGTCAGTGTCTATATCTACTCAGGTTAGAAGGGCTTGCTGGCCGTAGGATGCCACCCAGCCAGGACCAGCTCTGCACCCTAGAAACAGCTCACAGGGAGAACCCATGACAGGCTTCACGGGCCATTCTCAGAGGGCGCTCCTGCAGCCTACTTGGCCCCCACCTCAGGAACTGATTAACATCAGGAACTGAGGAACATTAGGGTCTGAGAGCTCCTGGGAACAATATGATGTATGAGGTTTCAAGGTATATTTTAAAACAAGTGTATTCAGTGTCCTCCTCAGGTAAAATCTCTAAGGGAGGCAGCTCGGGATCTCCAGCAGGGCCTGGCAGGGAAGGGATCTGGTGCAAGCCTCTCACTCCTCTCTTGGACAACGCAGTGTCAAGCATGCATCTGAGACATCTGGCACAGTTCCCAGGCAGAACTTTCCTCCTCCAGGTAAGATGGCAGTCTTGGCACCCACAAGGACAAAGATGCAGAGAGGAGGGTGTCCATAAGAGAAGGACATCAGCCTGCACCCCAGGAAAGCCTAGGCAAAGATATGGTGGGGTGAAGCCCTCATGGTTCCTCTAATAGATACCAGGCCAAAAGGGATGGTCAAGAGAGGCCAGAATCCTAAAAACATCACAAGCAGGGCCCTAGGCAGGGACCTGTTCTACAGACACTCTTCTATGACTCCACTTTGGAAACTTCCCTTTCCATCCCGTCCTAGCATATGGCCAATCAGCTAATGCCACCTCCTCAAGTCCTCCTGAGAAGTAGCGCTATGGGTTTGGTAAAAGTTCCCTGCTGTCCCTTGCCATCTCCTTGTGGAGAGGGGTCTGTGTGCTGCCTGTCTCCACCTTCCACAACTGGCCCAGCATCTGCAAGCTGGGGTTCTTCCAGGCTCCCCAGGAAGCACCATTTCTTCAGCAGCCACAGAGTAGCTTCTAGAACATACCCACATAGATTGATTTACTGTTCTTCATTTGCAACTGAGCAAGGCATTGATGTGTGTGAGGGATGCAGGCAGCTGTGAAAATTAAGGTGTCAGCCAGAGACCCCAGTGAGCTATCTTGCCTCAAAAGTGGTCAGAGGATGGCACTGTCCTGCTAATGAGGAGAATCCTAAGCAGACTACAAGATGTGCTCAGTGAAGTGCCTGAGGTTATCATTCCAGAACCTGCAATAATCTAGGTTATTGACTCAGAACTCTCAGGCCTAATAGGACACGAGAGCCTCAGCCTCCCTGTCCCCAACCACCTTCGGACAAAGTGTAGCTGGACATCACTGGTGCCTGTGTGGCCCAATAGTGGCTATGGACAAGTCCCCAGTTCCCTCCTTGTCCTTGTGGGGTCCAGATGGAGGAGTAACACACTGACAGAGATGAGGAACTGACAGAAAAGGAGCCCTTCTGGGCAGTGGCCATGCCCCAAAGACTGGACTGCCAGGCAGTTAGGGCTCAACCTCCTGCTTGCAAGTAGACAGGACTATTAAGAGCTCAGGACTCTCCTCCATAAGTCATGTGGGGTCACTGTACCCACTGAAAGGAAAAGAAGCCTTGGAAAGCCACCATGCCAAATTGCTTCCTGGTGGCTTCACCCTGTCACTGAACTCCCAGATCCATCTCTGGCCCCTGCAAGTGCCTGTGCCCAGGGAAGGCGAGAGGAGGCCTGCCTGGGTGACAGGAACAGAGTGAGTGGCCACTGTGCTCTTTCTTTCTGGAAGATCATTCTCTCTTCACCTGACCCAGCTCTGTAGCTTTAGCAGTGATGGAGGAGAGGAGTGTCTCAGGACCACCAGTCACATGGACAGCTGAGTACCTCTGCAGACTCCATCTGGCTGCTCACCCACACACCGCCCTGAGAGTCTGGGATACAGAGCTGGGGCTCCCTCTGACTGCCAGCATCTGAGGGCAGGCCCACCCCTGGGCTTGACACGGCTGGTGTCCAGCATGAAAGCTCTCTCTCTAGAAAAGCCACTCCAACCGTCCCATCCCAGGGCTGTGCTTCCTGCAATCCCCCTGTCCAAGGGAGAATCTACCTGGACAAGGCCATTGCAGGTAAAGGCTCAGGAATGGGGTACTGCAAAGGACATAGGGCACAGGGCCTTCTCAGGGACCTGTGACCACTGTGGGCCAATCCATGAGGGGCCATGGAAGTGCCACAGCCCCCACCCACCCAATGCCAATGGCCACCTGCTGTTGCCCCTTTAGATCGCCTTGCTTTGCCATGCTTCCCTGGAGCTGGGCACAGCAAAGAACTGAAGTTGTCCCCCAGCGACACACACTTGTCCTACAAGCTATCAGCCCACCCTGACCCTCCCAAGGTGCCCTTCCTTCCCTTCCTCCTGCCCTTTCTACCTCAGGGCTCCAAGCCATGCAATGTTCCAACCAGCAAATACTTCTACTCATGGGGCCCAGAGCTGACCCCTCCCCCACACACACCCAGAACCACCACTGTGACACTGGGGGCTCCTGTGCCCCTGCTACAGAAGGTGGGAATCACTCTGGTGACAACACTATACAAAGCTGTGTTTGCTGAAGGGAGAAGAGCCTGAGCCCATGGCTACCCCAGAGCTGACTGGAGACCTCTCCACTCCAGCGGCTCCCCACACATTCCAGCCAGCTGGGAAAGCCAGGGACTTTCCTGCTGGCCAAGAAGTAGAACATCCAAGAATCTTGAAGGAAACAGGGTAGCATCAGGTGTTTTCAGGCCCCTTCTGGGAAGCCCCAAGGGCCACTACCTGACCACTGCTTGGCAATCTAGCCCCACCCCATGCAGACCCTCTAGTCAGCTAGTTTGGGGATTGGCTGAAGTAGAAAAGCTGGAAAAAGAACTGGGGACCTGGGAAGCCCTCCAAAGTCACCACCCTGCACTGTCCCTCTAGTGACCAGCCCACCCAACATCATTCCTTCCTGCTTCATCGAACACTGCCACCACTCTGCAGCTGGCCCCCATGCAGGGATGGCCCAGATAGCCAAACAAGCTGAGCTGGGAGATCAGACCCCAGTGCATGTTGAGACTCAGGACTCTGCCTTTGTGGAAAGGCTGGAAACAGCCATCACATCTTCTGTGCGCCTGTAAGTTCAGAGCAGGGACATAAGCTCCATGGAGCCTCCTGCATCTTGCATCCCCCAGGCATGGCCCCACAGGTGCCAAGTGCTCCCTTGGGACTGAATGACGCCAGATCAAAATGGTGCAACTGAGTCAGTTGTGCTTTGTAGTAAACCTTGTCAGGACAGCACAGGTCCATTTTATAGAAGCACAAACTGAGGCTAGAACATGAAGGGGGCTGTCCAAGGAAGAGCACAGGTACAGAATCAAAACCAACCCTGAGTCTGCAGCAGCAGAGGGAAAATGCTCAGCCTCTAGCCAGGGATGACAGCTGGTTGACATGCGGCCATTCCTGAGAGTCCAGGCACATTGGCTCCTCTAAGAAGAAGCTCTGGAGGGAGAGCCTGGCTGTCCACACTGATAACACTATGTCTCACCATGTAGAGAGGGCGACATATATGTGGTATGGGCTCCTCTCTCTCTCTCTTCTGCTTTCTTTGGTTACCAAGCAACACCAGAAGCTTCAGTGCATATGAATTAGTACGACCATCTCCTCTCCTTCCACTCTGTGAGACTGGCTATAGGACTACAGGAGGCTGTTCCCTGTCCATGAAGCACCAACAGGACTCAGTCCCCACCTGCTGACCACACTGGCCATGCCTGCCACAATGAAGTTTGAAGAGCACCTTAGCCCAGAGGTTGTGTTCTTCCAGTGTGTTCTAAAGTACACAAGCCACACAAACCTGCAACAGTCACAACAAATCCCATAACAAAGATGACAATGTAAGTCCTTATTTGACTTGGAATTTCTCCCTCAATTTCTGGAGAGTTGGGATTACCTGAGCCCTTGCTCAGGGAGGCTGCAGTTTGTGTTTTGTTTTATTTTGTTTTGTTTTGTTTCCTGATGGGAGGAACTGGGGACTGTGGTGAACAACAGCCAACTAGGTCTGAGTCTCTGTCATATTCCTATTCTCCGCCTTTCTGAGCCTACCTAGTGCTTCTGGAGAACTGGAGGAAATGGCCCTTAGGGCCATCTCCCCTTCTCACTCAGCCCCAATTCTCTGTCCTCCTTCCTCACGTGATCCATTTAAAGCAGTGTCTACCACATACAGACTTCCTGCAGTTGGCACAGGGCAGAGAGAGGGTACCAAGGAAAGAGATCTTCCCCTAAAGATCATGGATGTCTCCCAAACTCCTGAGTGCCAGCTATGGGAAATATGATCTAATTCATGAATATCTTGAGAAACTGCTGTGACAACATGAGCTCAGGGTGTCAGAGTGACAAGCTGGGGTGGTCCCCAAAGTAGGCACAGGGACCTGAGGTATCTACCACTGCTAGGCATTGGCCTCAAACAGAAGGGCCTTGGACTCAGCCCAGACAGCCATGCTGTGACATTAAATTCTATTGTCAACCTGGGCAGACAAAATAAGAGACACAGCTCTCAGGTGGGTCTGTGAGGGTGTTTCCAAGGAGGGCTCATGGAACTAGGAAGACCTTCCCACAGAGTGGGTGGCCCTGGGGTAGACCCATGCCTAGCTTCTACATTTAACTTTTATTCTGAAAAATCTCAAACATACTGAAAGGTAAAGAGAAAAGGATAATGAAACCCTTCCTATGTGCTCATTACCAAGGTGTGATGGTTGGTCTCATCCATTTAACGGGCTTTAGAATCAACCTTGGGGACACATCTTTGGGCATATCTGTGAGAGCATTTCCAGAGAGGATTAACTGAGTGGGAAAGACTCACTCTCAAGGTGGCCAGCACTTTCCGACAAGAGGCCTAGATATGAGGAGGTCCAAGGAAAAACATTGCCTTTACTTCTTCCTAAGCAAATGCATCTACCATGGCTGTGCCATTCTGCACGGAGCACACTCCAGCCTCTTTGGCTTGCCAATATGGACTGAATATCAACAACTTTCCAGGGTTCCTCCTGGCCTTGAGTGCTGGATAGAGACTGCTAAGGCATCTAGCTTTGCTCGTGGACTGAGCAGCTACTGAGCTCTCTCCTCTCCAGGTGCATTCAGCCCCTATCATGTAAGCCAAACTAATAAATCTCCTTTTGTAATATGTATATTTATTAGCTATGATTCTCTATAGAATTCTGCCTAATACAGATATTGGTACCAGAAGTAGGGTGATGATTTGCCAGGAAAAAATATGTAAGGATGAGTTTCTCTGATAAGTTTGGTACTATCTCGGCCTGGCTCTATAATTGGACATACAAAATTGGTAAAGAATCTCCAAATAGTATGCAGATCCCTGATAATACATGGTATGAATTGTTTGATGAACTATGCAAGGTAAATACATTTGAACTCCCAATTTACCACATGTGAGAGGCAAGGAATTTAATGACTGTGTATGCAATCTTTTGAACATTTCTGGAAAAGTGGGGAATATATTATGTTGGATGCTTATTTCTAGCACTTATAGATAAAGTAACAAAGAAAAAGAATGAGTTCAGAGGCACAATTTACCAGCTCTAAAAGTACACAATCCAAACACTTCTAAGCATGTATGAAAAATCTTCTCTCTTGAAGCCTTAAGGCTGAAGTTGCTAAAAACCCAACACAAGCCCTCATCATATGACTGGCTGATTTACAAGGCAAGTTAAGTCAGCCTAGAAAGTCTGCAATTAAAGTGAGGGCACTGACTGGAAAAGAGTGGGATCCTGTAATTTGGGATGTGGATGTGTGGGAGGATGCTGATGAGGCTGGGAACATTGAACTCTCAGTCTCTGATGGGTTTATTTTGCCTGAGCAGGTATCCTCCCACCCGGAGCAGCAGATGCACCTCCACCCCCACCTTCTGAAGTACTGTCCTCTCCACCCTTGTATGAGAGGATTAACCCTGCGTCTATGAGCCACTTTACAAACCCAGAACCCTTGAGTGAAGGGGCTTGGGGCCAGATTCTGTGTCATTACCAGAAGGAGTTCCTGTTGATCTTTCTCCCTTCCTTCCCCAAGCGTCCCACAACCTTTCACCAGAGTCACTGTGCACTGGGGGAAAGACAATAATCAGACTTAAACTGATTTTGATTCCAGAAGATTTGGAACAACACTGTGGCCTTCCAGTCAAATTAGGGACTTATGGAGGTCAGGTGACCAATGGAGTTTAAGCCAAAGTCCCATCACAGTAGGTCCAGTAGCTCCAGTGGGCCCCCAAACTCATCCCGTAGTTATTGCCCCAGTGCCAGGATACATAATTGGAATACACTTAGGAGTTGGGATATTCCACACACTGGTTCCTGTACCTAAGGAGTGTGGGCTATTATGGAAGCCGTTAGGGCTAACTCTAGTGTAGAAAATAGTGGTCTAAAACCAGTTTAACATCCGGGAGGCACTGCAAAGATTAGTATCACCATAAAGGACTTGAACAATGCAGGGGTGGTGGTACCCAACACATGTCCCTTTAATGCTCCTAATTGGCCCGTGCAGAATATGGATAGATCTTAGAGGATGACAGTCATTTATCATAAACTTAATCAAGTGGTGACCTCAATTACAGGTGATATACCAGATGCAGTTTCCTTGCTTGAGAAGATTAAAATATTTCTTAGTACCTGATGTGTAGCTTTTGATCTTGTAAATGCTTTTTTCTCCATGCCACCAAAAACGCCAGAAACAATTTGCTTTCAGCTGGCAAGGCCAGCAGTACACCTTTACTATTTGACTTCAAGGTTACATGAATTCTCCTGCCCTGTGTCATAACTCAATTCATAGGGATTTTGATTGCCTGCTTCTTCCACAAGGTCTCATGTTGGCCCATTACATTGACAAAATTATGTTTATTGGATCATCTGATCAGGAGGAAGCAACCACTCTGGATTTACTGAGAAAGCAGTTGCACAGCAGAGGACAGGAAATAAATCCAACCAACATTCAAGGGCCTTCTACCTCAGCAAAACTTCTAGGAATTCAGTGGTGTGGGCATGCAGGGATATTCCTTCTAAGGTGAAGGATAAATTGTTGCACCTGGCCCCTCCTACCACCAAGAAAGAAGCACAATGCCTTGTGGGCCTACTTAGATTTTGGAGGCAGCACATTCCTCATTTGGGTGTGGCACTTGGTTGTGGTACTGTCCATATACCAGGAAACAGAAAGCTGCTGGTTTTCAGTGGGGTGCACAGCAGGAAAGGGCTCTTCAACAGTCCAGGCTGCTGTGCAGGCTGCTCTGCCACTTGGGCCATAGGATCCAGCAGGCCCCATGGTATTGGAGGTGTCAGTGGCATAGATGTACTTCAGTAATCAAGCAGATGGTATGACTGGTTCAATAGTCAACCTCTTTCCCCAGGCATCCCTGCCATTGCACAATGGCCCATGAACAAACTGGTGGGGATGGAAGTTACATATAGTGTATATGTACAGTGTATATGTGTAGTGTATATGCACAGTGTATATGTACAGTGGTGGGGAAGTTATGTATAGTGTATATGCACAGTGGTGGGGATGGAAGCCATATATAGTGTATATGTACAGTATATATATATAATGTATATGTTAAGTAGTGGGGATGGAAGCTATGTATAGAGTATATGTATAGTGGTGGATATGGACATTTTGTATAGTGTATATGTACAGTGTATATGTACAGTGGTGGATATGGAAGTTATGTATAGTATATATGTATAGTGTGTATGTACAGTGTATATGTATAGTGGTAGATATGGAAGTTTTGTATAGTGTATATGTATAGTATATGTACAGTGTATATGTACAGTGTATATGTATAGTGGTGGGTATGGAAGTTTTATATAGTGTATACATATAGTGTATAGGTAGAGTGTATATGTACAGTGGTGGGGTGGAAGTTTCGTGTAGTGTATATCTACAGTGTATATGTATAGTGTATATGTATAGTGGTGGATATGGAAGTTTTGTTTAGTGCATATGTATAGTGCATATGTACAGTGTATATGTATAGTGGTGGGTATGGAAGTTTAGTATAGTGTATATATACAGTTTATATGTATAATGGTCAGGGTGTAAGTTTCGTGTAGTGTATATTTACAGTGTATCTGTATAGTGTATATGTACAGTGTATATGTATAGTGGTGGATATGGAAGTTTTGTATAGTGTATATGTACAATGTATATGTATAGTGGTAGATATGGAAGTTTTATATAGTGTATATGTACAGTGTATATTACAGTGGTGGGGATGGAAGTTTTGTGTAGTGTGAGTTAATCTTGTCAATTTGAAACACCATGTAAACACTTCTGGATGTGTCTCTAAGGTATTTCCAGGAAGATTTAACTGTGTAGGGAAGATCTACCCTGAATGTGGATGGCACCATCCCATGGGCTGAGATCCATACAGAATAAAGGAGAAATCAAGCTGAGCACCAGTATTCACTTCTCTCAGCTTCTGACTGCAGATGTAATGTGACTGACCAGCTGACCTGTGATCCTGCTGTCTGCCTTCCCCTCATCATGGACTGTGGCTACAATACAGGGATAGCTTCACAGAACAGATCATCCTATCCACATGAGTACTGAAATCCTCCTCTGAGGAAGACACTTTTTGTGAGTATAAAACTGTGAGCCAAGATAAACCCTTCCTTTCTTCCTTCCTTCCTTCCCTTGCTTTTGTCCGGAATTTTGTCACAGCAAGGAAAACAGTGACTAATACTTACGGGCTCAGCAACACGGACTTCCACGGACCTAGCTAGAGCTGCTGCCAAGCAGAGTGCCAAATCTGCCACCAGCACAGAACCCTCAGCACCATTCCCCAGGGTGACTGGCCACTGACTAAACTGGACCACTTCTACCCTGGAAAGGTGTTCCTACTGGAATAGACACTTATCCTGGATATGGATTTGCCTTCCCTGAATGTAATGCATCCGCCAAAACTAGCATCCATGGATTTGTAGAATGACTTACCCAGTATCATGATATTCCACACAGAATTGCTTCTGAACAAGAAAAGCACTTTGCAGCCAAAGAAGTGTGGCAGTGGGCTCAGACTCATGGAATTCACTAGTCTTACCATATTCCCTACTATCTAAAGAAATTGGTTTTCCTAGCAAGGAAACTACTACTGTTGTCTGACTATGTGAATATCTTACAGCCATCAAACTGCCCTCGAAATGCTTATGCTTATGCCTACATGCTACTCTCACTTTTGGTAAGAGAAGCTTCTCTTATCTTTTCAGGTGGCAGTGACCACTGGGGAGACTCAAAACTCACCAAAGTGCTGAGAAAAAAATGACAGTGGTGTGTTTAGCACTAAGTGAGACATTTCTATCAAATTCTCCAAGGCTCAGGGACCACTGTGGAAAGAATGTAAGAGCCAAAGGAAGAGGAGGAATGCTTTCCCATACTGTCTTCCAGACACAAAATAGTCATAGCATTCATGACCTCCAAGATATAGTCATAGAAGGACTTTCTGAGTAACACTCCGGTTACCCAGGAAATAAGGCAAACAAACAACAAGTGGGAACTCATGAAACTAAAAAGCTATTGTACAACAAAGGAAATCATCAATCAAGTCAAGAGGCAACCTACAGAACTGGAGAAATCTTTGCCAGCTACACATCTGAGGAGTAATAGCTAGAATACACAAAGAACTCAAAAAACTCAACATCAAGAAAATAAATAGGGCTGGAGAGATGGCTTAGCGGTTAAGGCACTTGCCTCCAGTGCCTAAGGCCTCAGGTTCAGTTCCCCAGGACCCACATAAGCCAGACCCACAAAGTGGTGGCCTGGTGCGCTCTCTCTCTCTCTCTCTCTCTCTCTCTCTCTCTCTCTCTCTATATATATATATATATATATATATATATATATATATATATATATATATATATATATATATATTTATAATATTCAATATATTTAGCTATGAAGGAAAGGTAAAATAAATACTTTCGCACTCTGGTAAGAACACCTAGTTTCAAGAAAACAAGTAACAAATTCTGACAAGAGTGTGGGGGGAAAGGGACCTTTATTCACTGTGGCAGAAATGCAAATTGGTGCAGTCACTATGAAAATCAGTGTGGAGGTTTCTCAAAAGGCAGCAAATAGAAACTACCCACATGACCCAGCCATACAACTACTAGTCATGTTCCCTGAGACCTCTATACTAGAGAAATACTTGCTCATCCATGTTTCTTGCTGTTCTATTCATAATAGCTAGAAAATTGAATCAGCCTAAATGCCCATCGGATGAGTGGATAATGGAGTTTTATTCTCATGTAAAGTAAAATGAAATTATGCAATTTTCAGGAAAATAGATGGATCCGGAAAAGATTATACTAAATGAGGTGACCCAGGCTCAAAAGACAAAAGCTACATGTTCTCCCTCATATGTAGATCCTAGTATTGAATCTTTTGATATTATGTAAGTAGGAGTGAGAATTAGTAGAGGCAGGAAGCTAGAAATAGGCTCTGAGGGGAGAGGAGGAGGACTTAAGGGAAGGGAACAGCAAAAGACATGTGACATGAAACTAGAGAGGGCAATCCTGGGGATGGAAGGTTTCACAAGTTGGGGTGTGTGGTAGTTTTGAATAAATGTCCCCCAAAAGAATGAAGGGTTTATTAAAATTGTAAATTGTCTCCAGCCAGTTCTGGCTAGAGGAAGTATGTCACCTTGGCCAGATCCTAGGGTTCAGCCCTAAGGTATTGCTGGGGTGGGTCTGGAATTCTAGCTATACATATGCAAAAAGCAGTCTGAGCTCAAGCCTGGAGTTCCTTTTGTTAGTTAGGAGTGTGCTTGCTTGTGGTGCTGGTGTTGGGCTTCTGTCTCTGTCTCTGTTTGCTTCTGTGAAAGGGGGCCAGCTTTCCCTTAACTTCTTCCCCTGGACCTGTTCAATAAATATTTTCCTCCCATAATCGTGCGTGGTTTGGAGATTCATCCCAGTGGCGTGTGGCTGACTACCACAGGGTGGAATGGTGGGATGGAGGAAAGGAGTAGAGAGGGCTAACCAAAACTACAGATGTATGAAATAGCCATATTGAAACCTACTTCATAGTTATCTAATTAAACATAGTTTTAAAAAGAATTTGAACATGAGTACCCTGAGTGGGTGGATAATGCTGCCATCAATTATTATATGGGATTTCCAGTGCCAGAAGGATACCTGGCAGTGAGTCGTTTGTCAGGGAGGTCCCCCAAAAGAATACAGGTTACTGCCAATGTTCCTGATTGCTCACCAAGGCTAGAACCCTATTGCTAAAGATCCCACTTGTTGCAAGACACAAAAGCAGGCTGAAATTGAGCTGAAGTCTTCCTTCTAACTAGCTGTCATAGTGTTGGAAGGTGCTATGCATCCTGTTGGGGGAGAAAAGCCATCAATAATCTTACCCACCTGTGGACTGTGAGAGCTATACAACTGGTCAGGCAGGATGTGCCCACTGGTGCAATGAAGGCATGGCTGTCATGGGGTAACCAACTGCTCTCTGATTGGATTTGAAGCTGACTCCATGGAAAGGGATTTATGCCTGAAACTGAAAACTTAGTCAAAAGTCTGTGAATGGAGCTAGGGAGATAGTTCAGCAGTTAAAAGTCATTTGCTTACAAAAGTCCTTGGCTGAGGAGGTCATAGGCCTTAGGAGGAATGCTACAACTGTCATTTGGCTAAATGTTGTATGCTTGTCAAACTGCCCTTGAAGTATGAATGCCTATGCCCATAGATTAGCGCTGTTCTCACCTTTGGTCAAAGAAGTGTCTCTTTGCAGATGGTGGTGACTACCGAGGACTTGGAACTTGTTGAACACAGTGGCTTACACTATCTACACAGGCCTGCATAATAGGAGAAAAAATGCTGCTATCAAACAGAAAAAAGACCAGTTGGAAAGAAGATGGGAGTTAGTGGAGGGGATTCAGGAGGATGGAAGGGAAGGTGATGGAAGAGCATTACGATCATGGTATATTGTCTGTATTTATGGAAGTTGTCCATAAAAAGGATTAAAAACTTGTCAAAGTGCTGAGAATATGTGACTGTGGAATGCTTAGTGCTAGGACACCTATACCACCTCCTCTGATGCTCAGGGAGCAATGTGGAGGAGCAGGCACAAAGAATCTAAGAGCCAGAGGATGGGGACGAGTGCTAAGGAACAGTATCACCCACACAGGATATGGCTGTGGCATTCATGACCTCACAGTGACTACCATGACCTTCACACATCCCACACAATGCTGGGTCCATCAACATTCTGTCATGGATGATGGAGAAGGGCTCGTGCCTCCCTGAGAAATTATAGGCAGTTAATGGAAGCTGGGAAACATTATCTGTTGGTATAGCCACTGGAAGCAAATAATTCCCCACCCGTGCCCTCATAGGCAACCCTAATTAAACTCAATGGGTAACACCCACACACAAGGGAAAAAGACATCAAGGTAGAAGAGGGACTCATTAGGAAGAAGAAGGGGTTCATCCGAAGGGAAATGGGGAGGTAGGTCAAGAAGGCAAAGGGGTGGACTGTGATCAAAATACACTATATAAATGTATAGAAATTGTCGATAAAAAAGAAAGTGAATTTTCAAAAAAACAAGAGTAAGCATTCCTCAAGGGGCTTGTCATTTATTCTAGAGGAGGATTTAGTAGATTTTGGGTTTACATGAGATAGTTGTATCATTTTGAGAGAAATTATGCTTTTGATAGTGTCTTCATATGGCAATTAAGCATGACAAGACATGTGGTTGGCAAGTTGACAAGGGGCAGACTTGTGGTGGCTGTCTTGTCAACTTGACAGGATTTAAACTCAGCCTAGGAGGCACACCTCTGAGCTTGTCTGTGGAGCATTTCCAGAGAGGAATAACAGGAGGAAAACAGCCCTCAAAGTGGGCAGCACTTTCCAACAGGCCACAGGGAAAACCAGTGTTGCCCGACTGCCTTCTTTGGAGCAAGTGCATGCTTGCTACTACTGCTATCCTGCCTGGCATCCATTTCTGCAGCCTTCCAATGTAGACTGAATACCAGCATCTCTCCAGGGAGCTTCCAGGCCTTTGGCACCAGACTGAGACTGCTGAAGCATCCAGCTCAGTGTGATGTGTGACCTGGTCTTTCGAGAAAAACAGCTACTGTGATCTTTATCAGAAGCAGCTGAAATTGTGTGTGAGAATTTGGGCCTGTTGATGTTCCCCATGGAAGAAGGGGATTGGGAAGGGCCATCAGACCCTCACCTGTGCCAGCTGTGGGCCATGCCACACCAGGTCTCGTGGCCTCAATGAGATCAAGAACTAGAGAGCTCCATATAAGCTGCTAGGGAGAGGTCATCATCCATGCTGGGATGAGACTTCCATACTATGGCGGCTCTGGAGGCTCTGGTTTGCCAGGGTGAAACTCGATGGGGTCAAATTTTAGTCTTTCTGGGGTTGCCCTGTTTTGGGGAGTAAGTGCTTATCAGCTTCTCCCCAGAAAAGAGTTTATGCAATAGATGAGTTGAGCAGCTGCCAGGTTCCCTCTCAATGCAGACATTGTTAGAATACCCAGTCCTTATTGGGTAAGCCAATCTTTTTTAAATCCCATTTTATGCATATAGCATTCTACTGGCTCTGCCTCTCTGGAGACCCTTGCCTAAAACACCAGGATTCAGCCCTTAAGATTTGACCTATGTTAGTCTGGACATGATGGCCTGTAACCATAGCACTCAGGAGGCTAAGGCAAAAGGATTGAAACTTCAAGACCATCCTCAGCTATGTAATAAGATCAGTACATGAATAACACAACCAGAGCAATGAAGCAAACAGAAAAGTCTAGAAACAGCCCAAACATATGTGGTGCCTTCACACAGGACAAAAGTAATCCTGTGAGTCAGGGAAGGCACAGTATTTAGTAACTAGCATTGAGCAATGAGTGACCATATGGAAAAAAATAAGCTGAAACCCTACTAGACGGATTCAGTGCTCACATTTGAAAAGCAAAAGCATGTCCTATAAGAAAAGCACATGACATTTTTCCAGAATTGCAGAGAAAACCTTTCTGTTAATTTTAGCCCCATGAAATTACTGACAGGCAATCATTTTTGACCTGCAGAAACTAATTTCACAGGGATCACACCTAACATAAATGTTTTTTAAAAAACTCCACTTTTGAAAATAATGACTCTAGCTACCTAAACTTTAAAATTCTGCACGGGAAAAGTCCTAACATTAAATGAAAACAATAAATTGGGGGAAATATATGCAACTCACCCTCAAAAATGTCTTTATTAATGCAGAAAGAGCTTGTATAAATCAATAAAAAATGACCATGAGAAAGCCAGAGTCTGATGTCAGGGGAGGATGTCAGTAATCCTGGAATCCCTGCTCTCAGAAGACTGAGCAAGAGGATTTCTCATCCCAGGAACCTGGGCTGCTAAAAAGTAAGACCCTGTCTCAAGAAAAAAGTAAAGAAAATGATCAACAGTCCAACCAAAATACCATATTCACAATATGACCACCAAAAACTGTAGGTGGATTTTTTTTTTGTCAGTGCTGGGAATTGAACCCTGGACCTTTTGTGTTCTAGACAAATGTTCTACCACAGAGCTAAAAATCCCCAGTCCTTAATGTTAACTCAAATTGGAATAAGATATTTCTCATTAATCAGATTCGCAGGATAAGTGGTAGAGAAACAGGCACCATGTTCATTAAAAAGAAGCACTGCTATAGTGACCAGTTTGCCAGAATCTAACAATATGACAGTTCACTTCCTGGTCACTCTATGAAAAATAAGGCAATCCTACATGCACTCAAGATGTACCCTATGACACAGAGCCTCCACCTTTGTAAAATGAGTGTTGCACGGAGGTGCGCACACACTAGCAATATCGAGAGACTTCCAAACAAGAGGCAAGGCTGCAAGGATAGACCTGGGGACAGTGCACACCTGCTTCCACAAAGACCTGACTACTTTCTCAATGCTATTTAATAAACACAACACTAGGATTTGCACCTTGGGGAGGAGCCAGGGGATCTAGACCACCATGATGGCTTTACTACTCAGCTGGTCTGTGGCTTCGCTCCTTCTGCTCCTTGTACCTTCTAAATTGCCTCTTCAGCAGCTGCTGGGGGTGGGCAGAGGGAAGTGTTGTTTCCAAGGCAGCAGAAAAACCAGAGGCAAGAAACTTGGGTCAAGCCACCTCTGCCACATTCTCCCTGAATGCAGAGCCTTTGGAACAGGTTACAGGAAGATTCGAGGTTTCTCCACCACCCCTCTGGCTCCCTACCACCATCACTGGATGCTCAGTTGGGGGTGAGGGGTCCTAGCCAAGCCCAGCCCCAAGTGCTCCACTGCAGACTGCAGAGGCCCTGGGGCTTCAGAAGTCAGACTGACCCAAGAGTCCTGCGACTAGCCCTGTACCCTAGATCCCATGACAATTCCTGCCTGATCCACTCCCTGCACCCAGCAATGCTGAGACCCCCTCCCACTGACAGGCAGCTCCTCCTCTTACCTCACTGAGTACTTCCACATCTCAGGCAGGCCTCATCCTGGGGGTCTGTCCTTCCTCAGATGTTATTTCATGGCCCCAGTAGTACCAAGAAGGATTAATCCCATTTCACAGATGCCAAACCAAGGTTCAAAAGCACACAGCAACTTTCCCAAGGCCTTATAAAATGGTGGCAGGACTGAAACTAGAATTCATGTGGCTAGTTCTTCAATCAGTGACTAATTTTCCCAATGCTGCTCCCTGCATTCTAACTCACCTGCCGGGAGATGCAGGGTCGCCAACCTGCTCCCCACTGAATTTTCTAGGGATGCTGCTCAGCTCCACTAGCCTGTGGAGTGGGAGACACAGGACTAGATCCCACAAACAGGTAGCTTTCACAGGCATATGGGGACAAATGTCCAGGGAAGAGAGGGAAGGACAAGCAAATGGAGGTAGTCAAGTGAGCACCCATTCACAAATAAAGACAGACCCACAGCCTGGCCTTTCTCTAGTACAGTGAATCTCAAACTGAAAAGGGTATTTTAGAATGTCTTTACAGCTCAGTATTGCTCAAAATATAAATAATGTGTTTCCCTGTCATCACCTCCACCGTCACCACTACTGTCACATGAACCATGGTTGTCATCGTCTAGGTAAACTGTCACAGTTAATCTTCAATCCAGCAAGAACAGCTACCCTCATCTCTCCTCAAAGGAGCAAACTGGGGCGCTGAGTGGTGAAAGCACTTGCTGAGTCAGCAGCAGTTCTGTAGCTTCCGAGTGACTCTAACCCATCATGGCTCCTGCACCTCCTGTTTGGGGAATGCCAACCACCAAGTTTAGCACCCCAATCAACAGGACAGGACAGGTCCTAAAGGGCTGGCGAGGCCCCACCATGAGGAAATCTGTTCTTGGGAAGAATAGCTTATACCTACAATCCCAGTACTTGAGAGGTGGAAGTCAGAACAGGGGCTGAGGCGGCAAAGGTAGAAAGTAGAACAGGAGAAGGGGTCTCCAAGGTAGCTGAGTGGAGGCTTGGAAGCTAGCGGATGGATGAGGGTCCTCCACCTACCACCCATGGCCCACCAGCCAGGGCAGTACTTATGAAGGAACACAAAGCCAAAGCCCAGTGGGGCTGCCAGTTGAGGCCAGGGCAGGACAGCTTCAGAGACCCGCTGGCCTAGGGAGGGTTCCCAGGCCTATGTGGAGAACTCTGTCCTCATACCCAATCACAGGCAAAAGCCACAGCTACATCAGATGAGCTCAGAGATACTGAGATAGGGATGTGTCTCAAAGAGGCCTGGGACTGCTGGTATGCTGGGGCAGAGCCAAGCCAGGACCCTCCAAGGTGGAAGTCAGATGAGAAGATGAGGGGCAGCACTACCCCCTTCCTGGAGCATCCACAGGCAGTTAATGTTTGGTGGGGGAGGACAGACATTTTCTTTGGTGGTCCAGCCACTGGTAACATGCCTGTGATCCTGTACACAACAATAAATCACTGGGTGTGGTAGCTTGAATGTGAAATGTCCCCCCCACATAGCCTCAAGTGTTTGTAATTAAACCTCATACTGGATCTCTAGCTAGTGGAGCTTTTGGGAGGTGGGGCTTTGCTGGAGGAGGTGTGCGACCTGGGGCAGATCTTGAGGTTTATTAGTCTGGCCCTACTGGGTGTTTACAGCTCATCTCACTCTCTCTGTTACCTCCCTGTTGATATGTGATGATTTGAGACAGTTTCCTGCTAGTTTTGCTTGCCCTGAAGCTTCTCTTCAAAACTGTAAGCTGAATAAACCCTTTAGCTGCTGTGGTCGGGTGTTTTGTATGAGCAAGGAGACAGTAATTGCTACACTGGGTTACCAAAAAGAAAAGAAAATACAGGACACTGAAGCAGCAATGTTTGGGAAGAGGAAGGGGATCACCAGGAGTGATAAGAAATGAGAGAAGAATAGGGGTTGAATATGAACAAAATACTCTGTGTGTGTGTGTGTGTGTGTGTGTGTGTCCTAATGCAACCCTTTACCATGTATAAATAGTATATGTTAATAAAAAAACTAAAGATCATGCATTGATAACATACACACACCCAAGAAGCCATTCTAGTTTCTCACACCCATCAGCTGAAAGGAGGGGCCTCCACAGACTTCAAGGTGGGCCCATCCAAGCTGATACCTGAGTCGGGGCAGCAGTGTGAATTCAAGGAAACACCTTAGGAAGAGGAAGCTACCTGCATAGGTAGGAAATGGAGCAAGAGCCAGCTCAGAGGCAGGGCCTGACACAGAGACAAGGAAGCAGAGGAGGAAGTGATCTCCCCAAAGAAGCATGCTCCTGAGCACAGGGGAGAAACCTAGGCTCAAAGTCTGCCTCCGTCCATCTCTCCAAGTCAAACTGCTCAACAGTTTTGGTACAATGAAATAAATAGTTATAAGCCGGGCATGGTGGCGCATGCCTTTAATCCCAGCACTCGGGAGGCAGAGGTAGGAGGATTGCTGTGAGTTCAAGGCCACCCTGAGACTACATAGTGAATTCCAGATCAGCCTGGGCTAGAGTGAGACCCTGCCTCAAAAAACCAAAAAATATATATATACATATATATATAGTTATAGTGATTCTGTCACAAAAATAAACAAAGTGGCCAGGCGTGGTGGCGCAAGCCTTTAATCCCAGCACTTGGGAGGCAGAGGTAGGAGGATCACCGTGAGTTCAAGGCCACCCTGAGACTACATAGTGAATTCCAGGTCAGCCTGGACTACAGCGAGACCCTACCTCGAAAAAAAAAAAAAAGAGAGAGAGAGAGAGAGAGATCAGCTCAATCAGGTGTTGTGGTGCACGCCTTTAATCCCAGCACTTGGGAGGCAGTGGTAGGAGAATCGATTTGAGTTCAAGGCCAGCCTGAGACTACATAGTGAATTCCAGGTCAGCCTGGGCTAGACCTACCTCGAAAAACAAAACAAACAAACAAAATCTCTCAAAATAAACAAAAGGTATATTGGATTAGGCCATGTGTTCATGAAATGCCAGGAGGACCCAGTGTGTGGAATGTGTATCCACATCCAGCCCAGGCCAGCACACTAAAGCCTGAGCAGGGTAGGCTCTGGGCTGGCACTGCCTGCAACACTTCCCTTCTCTACTCCTGGCCCGAAGCTTTTCATAGTCCCAATATTATTATTCTTGGATCCATTATTTATGTCTTTGCTTTAGGATTTTCCAAATATAGGACTTCTGAAGAACTATCTGTTTTGTTATTAATTTCTTTCATAACTGTATTGGAGTCAGAAGGCATGGTCTGAAGAACAGTGTAGGTTATTCATTGAGGTGTTTTCACAGCCAGTTTGCAGGCAGTTTTCATGTGTGCCTGCTGCTGATCCATCTCTAGGGGTATAGCCCAGTCATGACTCACAGGGCTGTGAACATCTCTCCTTCAAACCCCACCCATGCAGAAGTCCCCACACACTGGCCTGCCTACTCTCAGCCCTGGAAGTTTAGTAGAGATCAGCTTCAGACCTGGCCAGCCCTGCCAGCTTCGACACTTACAGACACTATCTCCTCCTGAACCTTTGAGGATCCTCATCCCCACACACAGCAAAATGGGTGATGTGGCTCAGATGCCTTCTGGCTGTCTTACAGCAGGTCCAAAGGCTCCACCTTGCTTGGGCAGACCTGGTCCCTGAGACACTCGGCCAGAGAAAGGTGAGGCAAAACACATGTAAGGCCCTTTCTCCATGGTGGAGCCAGTAGAAAGGATCCTCACATTCCTGGTCAGTGTGGCAAGACCTTGGCTCTCTAGGGCAGCCCAGGCACTCACTTGCTCCTGATCTTCACTCGGCCAGGCAGGGAGTAACCACTGCTACTAGCAGGAATGAAATGAGTGACTGACATAGCTCCTGTCTGATCTGCATTTAGGCACCCCAGCAGCTCCCCAAGCTTTTGCTGTGTAAACTTTCAACCTGACCCAGCCTCTGCCAACCCTCCCTCCCAGCTCTCAGGACAGAGGACTGGACCCTCTGCCAAATCTCCTAATGAGCTCAGGAATAATCACCCCGAGACCGACTTTAGGCTGTGCTACATTACCTCGTTTAATCCAGACCATGCTCAGGGAATAAGCCATGAAGGTTTATTCAGAGCTACAGCCCCAATAAGATGGGACACAAAAATCTTCCTTAAGGGGTGTCCCAGGCAGAAAGCTGGTCTCTGAGCCTGGGTTCTAAGAGCAACTAACTGAAGGACTCTCGTCCTAAGAAGCATCTGGATCCAGAGATTGGATTGTCCTCCCACACCCCAGATAGGAGATCTTCCTGGAGCCTCACTCTGATTGATGCCCCAGCTACAGCTGGAATCACTCAACATCACATTGGGTGGGTCTGGGTACCAGGCACATGGAAAGCAGAAAAGATTGGAGAGGGTCCTCAAGATTCTAGTGGCCTGTTGGGGGGACACACTGCTGATACAGCCATCAGAATGCCCACCCTCTCCAAACACCCTCGGTTTCTGGGTGAGCCAGCCTCCTGAATAGAAGATACTCTTTGTTAACAATGTTGCCATGGCAACTGCATCCAGGGAGAACTCTCTCTTAAGGTAGAGTCTGAGGGTGACACTTGGAGAAATGAAAGTGGTGACGACACGCGCAGGGTGCTGTCCTCCCAGCCCTGCCCCCACTCCTCTTGTCTGGACAGGTCCTCTCCCCAATACCCTAACCTGTTCAAGAGCTCTGAAGTCTGTGCCCCTCTCTCTCCCTGAAGGTGGAACAAGCCACATGTCTCAGATCAGTGCACCCAGGCCCAGGCCCAGGCCCAGGAGCTCAGTGACTTCAGCCCACATGCCATCAACATGGCCACTGTCTCAGAGATGGAGATCCAAAGGGCCTGGGATAGACTAAACTCCAAGTAATCACTGAGAAGACAATATGGACCATGTACTGCAGAGGCCTGGGGCACTATTGTGCACACCGTGTCTGCACCCAGAGACACCCAAAGAATTCTACAGAGGCCCAGCAGAAGCTGTCTGTGTAGGAAAAGGGATTAGATTGCCTGGGAGGCAGTCACTGCCGTTGTCACTCAGGCTGAAGGACAGAGGGTGCAGTGAACAGAGAGGGGAGAAGTCTAGGTGGGTTTTAGTGGACACCAGTCAATACAAGGGTGACCTGGAGCAGGGGACAATGAAGACTCTAGTTGCCTACCTGCTCAGATGGGGGTCTTGAGGCAGGTGAGGTTCAGAGACATGAAGACCAACCATGGTCACCAAGGAGACATTCAGCAGGCATGACACATATGCTAAAAGAGCCCCAAGTTCAGCCTGGGGGTGACAGGGGGTAGAATCAACTCAGTTCAGAGAATGAAAGCTGTAGTTAAAGAGAAAATGTGGGTCCAAGTCCTGAGAAATGAAGATACTCAGCATCCCAAGATAGGATGTACAGCCATGACCTACAGGAAGGTCAGAGAATAAGAAAGACCAGGGAGCAGGAAGCAAGGCTTGGGGTACAAAGCACCTGGGAGGAGGGGCAGTGACATCTCCCTGACGGAAGGGTGTACACACCAGATGGGAGTGGGCTGGGAGTGAGTGGGAAGTGACAATGCGGAGTAAGTAAGCAAGGCCACGTCTTCAAAGTCAGCCTTCACAAGGAGGGAGGGCGTCGGTGAGCTTATTTTAAGATGGGAGAAAGCTGTGCAAAACCCTTCACCTCTGAGATGTGGTACTTGTCAACTGGGGCATCGAAATCTCACCTGCAAGCAGATGGCCCAAGAGCTGGACAAATAGAAAGGAGTACCCATGTGCCCAATACCCTTCCCTGGTGTTGGGAAGAGCAGTCATTATGTGTGCACATGTGTGTGCATATGTATGTGTAGTGCTAGCCCTAGCTCCAGTACCAGGCTACTAATACCAAAAGCCCATCCTCTCCTGGAATAGCTTCTGATCATTGAATTCACAAAGAATCTACAGCCATCTCATGAGGCCCAGGTCAGGATCATGGGGGACTGGGGAGGGGGAACATTCCTAAGTCACGCTCATAGGTGCCCGTGTCATCTAAGGTACTGTCTCCCTGTGCAATATCCCTTTGCAGGAAGGGACAACCATAGACAGCATTTATACCGACTCCTCACCAGACAAGCATCACAGTGAGGCCCTTCTCTATCCTGGCCTTGGGCCCAAAAGAAGGGCCACATGTCCTCCCCAGACCCCAAAAGTCAGGGGCCTTGAAGGTGACCTGAGTGCCAGGGGCTCTGCCCCCACAGCCATCACCCCCAAGATGCCACTCAGAACCCCTTTCCCCTCCCTTTTTTCTTCTCTCCTGCCCTCCCTCTCTCAGCACATGCTCACTGGCAGGAGGAAGGTGGGCATGGGAGGGTAAAGGAACCCAGGAGGTAGCTGGAGTGTGGGTGGGAGTCACAGGAAGCAAATTCTGCTCATCATTTGGAAGGGCTAAGGAAGAAAAAAAAAACTGCCAGAGTAGGCCAGAGCTGAAGCAGATGGCCTCAGGAGGAAAAGAGGGAAAGAGGGAAGGAGGGAGGAGTCCCAACAGGGGGTGGAAGGTAAAGAAGGAGAGATTCCAGCAATGCCCTGCCCTGGCCTCCCCTGGAACTCCACCCCCAGCAGCAGTGCTGAGCTGGTGTTGAGCCATACAAAGACATCTTAGCCCCTTTTCAAGGTAGTGGTGAGCTCAAAGCCTTCAGCTTCTATAAAATACCTTCTCTTGTCCTGTTGGATAATGTGGCTTCGGTGAAACCATGGTTGGGGGCTGCAATCATCCAACCTAAGTTATTTGGTGCTACCCCTTCACTGTCTCTCTACAGGTGGGAAGATAGGCCACACTTGCATATCTCAGCCTCCACCCCTGCCCCAGGACCCAAGGGATAGGCTAGCAGCCTGCTCCTCACCTGACCAAGTGGGGTGGTACTGACCCCTCCACTGCGGGGGAGGGAGGAGTGTGTGCAAGTGCTGGGCATCCACTTAGTGGGCCCATCTACTAGTAACCAGCATAAATGCTAGAAAATCAGGCATTTCCTTCTCTTCTTCCTCCTCTCCCACCTCCTCCCTTTTCTCCTCCTCTCCTTCCTCTTCTGTCTGCAGTTGCTAAGTTACACCAAAACCCTCTCTGCTCTGTGTGAACTGTTCCATTTCCACAGTTCGCCAGGTGGAAGACAGCCATCAGGCTGCCAGCAGGAGGATGCCTCCCAGAGAAAAATAAACTCCTGGCTGGCTTTTGGGCCTGGCCAGTAGCACACCTGAGGACACCTGCTTGTGCTCCTGGATTCAGGAGATATGTGCAAGAGAACACAGCTTCCACACTTCATTATAGAGTCTCGTCACTCTTCTCAAAGGCAGAGCCTATGGGCTCTGGGGTGTACACAAACAAACACACACACACACACACACACACACACACACACACACACACACACACACATACACACATCTGGAACTGACAACCACCCAGAGGGCTTCCGGGCCACTACAATCCACAGCCTTAAGGACAAAAAAAAAAAAAAAAAAAGGCTGGAGGAGCAGAGAACCCACCGATTTGTTCCCAGGCCACAGCTGAGGTTCCCCCATGATCTCCCAGCCTGGATCTCCTTCTGGACTAGGATTCCAAGGCTCCAAAGTGGTGTCACTGATCAGCATGGAAAGCCCCCAGGTGTCATCAAAACCTTGGTTCATTCTACTGATGGGAACCCTGTCTCAGAGGGCCCCTTTCACAGGTCAAGACATGGTGGTCTCTCACTCCCTGCCAGGACAGGGGCTGCTTCGCTCTGGAGAACCCCTGTACAGGCATGCAGAGAAGGGCCTATGTCCAGAGAGGCCGCGCTGAGCAAGACTGAATCAGAGGGGGCTAGGAGCACAGACCATGGGCTGGGTAAGAATCTCCTGCAGGATACCCTGACCCATGGACAGGCGGCCATCAGGGCCCTTCCCTTGTCCCACGGTGGGAAAAGGATGATTGTGGCAGGGAGCGTGAACTCTTAAGATGGGGCCTGGCACCTCTACTCTCAGCCCCCAGCAGGCTCCCAAGAGGCCAGCAGTGACCCCCTGTGAGTATCTGCCAGCTGCACCACTCAGAGGCAGCTGGAGATAAAGGGGGCTAGCAGTGGGTCCTTCCCCAAACAGCAGGACGAACTGGGACGGGGACACCCCCCCACACACACATACATGCCAGAGCCAGCCCATGGCACCTGCTTAAGTCTCTCCCCAGTAAGATCTAAGATCGAAACACCAAATGCACAGTCTTTCAAATAACCCTGGCCCCCAGGGCAGAGAGGCGCCCCTGGATCTCTAGCCTCGAATGCAATACACCCCAATTCCAACAGCAAGTGCTGGAGATGCCACCCCGGGCCCAAAATGCAGAAGAGCAAATGGAAACTTCCAACTGCGCAGCCCCGCGCTGCTCGGATTCCCCGCCCCCTCCCCCACGCCAGGCCCTGGGCAGCGGACCCTCCAGTGCTGCCCACGCGTGCTGACCGGTGCGCTCTCGCCACGCCTGGCCGGGGGCTCCCGTGCCCTGCAGAGGCCGGAGGTGCGGGAGGTGCCGAGGGTCCCGCGTCGGCAGCCCGGGGCGGAGTCCCCAGCAACTCTGCCCGCAGGTCTCCGGGCGCCCTCCCCCATGTGCGCCCCGCGCCCACGACGGCCGCGCGGGGCAGGACCCCGGGCCCCGCTCGTCCCGCCCCGCCCACGCCCGCGCCCCGAAGGGACGGCCCGCCCGGGGCCGCAGAGGGCACGGAGGCTCGGTGGCGGCCGCCTACCTCGGTCCGCGCCAGCGTCGCTCCCGCGCCGCCCTCGCGCCGCAGTCCGGCCCCGAGCAGCGCGCGGCCGGCGCCGGCGGCTCATGCTCGGCTCCCCGGCCCGCGGCACCCGCCCACCCGCGGCCGCCCCCGCGCTGCGCCAGCTGCGGGCAGAGCAGCTCCCTCCGCAGCCGGCGCCGGGGAGCGCGGGCGGGCGGGCGGAGCGGAGGAGGAGCGCGCGGGGCGAAGGTGCGGGGACAGCGAGGCGAGGCCGTGGGCTGGCCGCGGAGAGAGGACGGGCCAGGCTTTCCTTTGAAGAAGGACAGGACAGCCATCATCCCAAAAGATGGTGTGGCCACCTCCTTAAAACCCAGGGAGCTGCCAAAATGTTCATCAGTGTCGTCTGACAGTGAAAGTTGCTCCCTGGACAAAGCCTGGTTCCCTTCACCATCACAACCATCCCGCAGGATAGGTGGTGTTTTGCTTCCCTTTGGATAGGTAAGTAAACTGACTCTGGGGAAGTGAAGCCACCCTACAGGATATCAGAGCTGGTAAATGACAGGCCAGGGTCCAAAGTCACCTTGAGAGAGTCAGTGGCCCTCATTTTTCAGCACCACGGAAAAAAAAGGATGAGGCTGGGCTGGGCGTGGTAGCGCAAACCTTTAATCCCAGCACTAAGGAGGCAGAGGTAGGAGGCCCCCGTGGATACAAGGCCAGCCTGAGACTACACAGTGAATTCTAGGTCAGCCTGGGCTACAGCAAGACCCTACCTTGAAAAACAAACAAAAAAAGTGGATGAGTTTTCTGGCTTTCAGTGGAAGCTTCAGTCTCTGAAAATATAGAATGACCCTGGAGATCAGTTCCGAGTCAACGTGTGGCACAGGTGTGGACCAGAGAGGATCCCCACAGCTCCCCTTGAAGAGGCTGAGGACTTCTGTTCAGTGAGTTTCTGGAACACCTATTAGATGCTTGATGTCCTCATGGTCTGGGCAGTGGGATACAGCTGTGAGGGTCCCTATCTGACTGAAGCTGACATTCTCCTAGAAAGAAGACAGAAAAATGAAAACATCTGTCCGATGATGCTGGCCCCTGGAGGAATTAAAATGCAGAGGGGTTAGGGAGTGCAGTTGTGGCAGTTAAAGCATTTGTTATGGGTGGTCCAGGAAGTTTTTGATGAAAGGGTGATGGTTGAACCTTAAAGGCCTAAGTCAAGCCATGCTGACACTGAAGAATGAACACTTGAGGCTGAGGGAAGGGCAAGTGCAAAAGAGGTGGCCTGGAAGGAGGCCAGAGGGGCCGCAGTGGAGAGGAGATCCTAGCAGTGCCCTGGTGACAGACCAAAGGATCTGGACAGTCACTAGCCCATTGTGGTTCTTAACACATCAGTCCGGAGTTGTGGAGAATTGTGCACAAAGTGATATTATAACCTGACTTTAAAAGTAGTTTTATTATGGCCAGGCATGGTTTTCACACACCTTTAATCCCAGCATCAGGAGGCAGAGGTAGGAGGATCGCTGTGAGTTTGAGACCAACCTGGACTACAGAGTGAGTGCCAGGTCAGCCTGGGCTAGAGGGAGACCCTACCTCAAAAAATAAAAAAAAAATTAATAAAAAAATCTTTTTTTAATTATGGAAAATGTCAAACATTTACCATAAGAGAGGTTAGGGCCTACTGTGTACCTCAGCAGTAGAGTGCTTGCCCAGTATGCATGAGAGCCTGGGTTAGGTGTTCAGTTAGTATTGGAATGAAAGAGGAAGTCCATCTTCAACAATTATCACTACATCAGTAACAACATACTAGGAAAAAAATAATAAATAAATAAATAAATAAATAAATAAATAACATACTAGGGCCAGGAGAACCTGGCTGAATACTAGGCTATCCATGGTCCCTGTCACAAGGACTGATCCAGACGACCCACGGAGGAGGATATCCAGCTGATTGGGGATGGGGGAGGGGGACATTGGGGAATTGGGGATAACAACTCACTGTTTGCCCACTAAATAATGTAACTCATTATGGACAATAAAAAAAAACAATTATCACTATACCTCCATACGCCACACCCCTTATTATTTGTTTATTTGAAGTAACTATTAGACATTTTGTGAGTGTAACATAAGCAGAAGCAAATGTAGCTGGGTGTGGTGGTGCATGCCTTTAATCCCAGCACTCAGGAGGCAGAGGTAAGTGGATCATTGTGAGTTCAAGGCCAGACTGAACTACAGAGTGAATTCCAGGTCAACCTGGGAGTAAGACCTTACCTTAAAAAAAAAAAGTATGCTCTTTGGATTCTCTATATGAAATACTCATTTGGTAAAAATATTAATGGATATTTACACCTGGATGTTCATTGTAAGATAGTTTTCAATGTTGTTGAGGGATAGGAGGAGTGAACCCAAAACCTCACATCCTCATCCCCTATATACACCTTTTTTTTTTTTGAGATGATGTGAGGTCTTGCTATATTGTCCAGGATAGTCTGGAATTCCTGAGCTGGTGATGCTCCACCTTAGTCTCCAGAGTAGCTGGAATATAGGCATGAACTCTGTATGGTAGCCCAGGCTGGCTTTGAACTTCCATTTCAACTGTTTTAGCCTCTAAGTGCTGAGATTAAAGACATCACTGTATATGGTGTGTTCATATTTTCCTTTCTGTTTGTATATCATGTGGTGTATGTACCCCAGGCCATCCTCTGTGGTGGGGTACACTCACCTGCAGTGGCCAGAGCAGAGAATAGTGTCCAACTCCATCATTCTTCCAGCAGTTCCTGTTTGAGCTGGAGTCTCTTGCTCATCCTGGAGCTTGCTGTTTTTTCACAAGCTCTGGCAGTTCTTGGGTCTCTGCTCCCTCCAGGACTGGCTTTACAGATATGGATAATCATGTCCAGCTGTTTGTGAAGGTTCTGGGGGTCTAACTGGAATGGTTTCTCAGGCCTCTTAAGGCTCTCATACTTATGCAAGGACTCTTATCCACTGAGCAATTTCTCCAGCCCCTGTTTGTACCTCCTCCTCCTCTTTCTTCTTTCTTCTTTAAAAAAAGTTTTTTTGAGGTAGGGTCTCACTCTAGCTTAGACAGACCTGGAATTTACTACATAGTCTCAGAGTGGCCTTGAACTCACAGTGATACTCCTATCTCTGCTTCTAAAGTGCTGTGATTAAAGACCTATTCCACCATGCCTGGCTCCATTCTTCTTTTTTTTTTTTTTTTTTTTCCGAGGTAGAGTTTCACTCTAGTCCAGGCTGTCCATTCTTCTTTTTAAAAAAATATTTTTATTTATTTGTGCACAAAAGGGATGAGTATAGGCATGTCAGGGGCGTTTGCCTCTGCAGAGAAACCCCAGACACCGGAACTATTTTGTATATCTGACTTTATGTGGGTACTGGAGTAGGTTCTGGGGAATCAAACATAGGCCAGTGGGTTTTGCAAGCAAGAACCTTCAGCCGCTGAGCCATCTCCCCAGCCCCTGTTCTTGCATTCTTTATGGCCCAAAATATATCCTATTTGGGTAAATGTTCTGTTTGAACAAGCAAAAAGTGAATAATCTGTATACACCAACTGGATGCAATTGGTTAATAAGTCTAAACCTTTTGTATTGTTATTCAATTTGGATCTCATAGTCTATCAAGAGGGTTGTTTTAATCCCCAATATAGTCCCAAACTGGAAACAACCCCAAACCCTTCAGCAGTGGATGGATAAATAAACTGTATATCTGCATGCAGTAGAATACTACCCAACAGTAAAAAGAGGAAAGCTTTTATTAAATACAACTTGACTGATTCTCAAATGCATTATGTTAAGTGAAAGATGCCAAACTCAAAAGGATTCATATTGCACAATTCCACTTATGTAACATTCTAGAAAAGGCAAAATTATAGAGATGGAAACAGACCAATAGCTTCCTGACTTGATGGTAGGGGAAAGCTTGACTAAAACAGAGGAAACTTTAGGGGTGATGAAACTGTACCTGTATCTTGATTTGTGGTGTTGATCACATAACTCCATGCCTCTTTTAAGACTTAAAGTGACTATACAGCAAAAATAAAATTTTATGAGTATAAAATTATTTAAAATATTTTAAATAAATAATTAGAAACTATTTTCAATCTGTGTAGGCAGATGTGAATACCTTGCCATTTCTATGTCTTCAAATGTCCATGAGTTTTAGGATCTCTTTCATTTTGCTGCCTCTGCTTTTGTCAGGATTCACTCATACCAGTGACTGCCTCACTGCCCCTTGCCCCTTGGCACTTGCTATGGTCTAAGTGTGTCCCCAGGGTTCACATGTTGGAAGCTTATTTCTCAGAGTTGGTGCTGAACATTTAAGAAGTGGAGCCTGATAAAAGTGATGTGGCAGTTTGATTCAGATGTACACCCATAAACTTATGTGCTCTAAGCGCTAAGTCTCCAACTGATGGCAATTTGGGAATTGGAACAGGCCTATGGGTGTTATAAGCCAGCTTCCACTTACCAGTGTTTGGCACACTCTCCAGTTCCTGTTGTCCACCTGATGTTGCCCAGGAGGTGATGTCCAGCATCTGCTCGTGCCATCATTTCCCCTGCCATCTTGGAGCTTTCCCTCAAGTCTGCAAGCCAAAATAAACCCTTTCCTTTCACAGGCTGCTTCCAGTTGGATGTTTGTCACAGCAAGGTGAAAATGACCGCAACAGTAAAATTGGTACCAAGAAGTGGGATCCATACTTCTAGAACTCTGACTCTGTGGCTTTGGCCTTTTGTAACTGATTTTCAGGAGGATTGTGGAAGGATTTGAAACCTTGGCTTAAGAGATTCCTTACAGAGCTGTTAGTACAGCTTGATGGACCATTCTTGTCAGAGTTGAAAAACCTGAATTCAGTAAGAACTATGAACTGTGAGGTTTGGCTTGAGAAGGGAAGAAAGAACTTTGTTGGGACTGGTCTAGAAGCAGTTTGTATGAGATGCTTGCTGCTTTCTGACTGCCTGTATCCTGAGAACTTGTGTGGGGTTGCTTTGCATAGAAATGGACTTGCATGAGCAGGTGGAGATGGCACAGAAAGAAATGAAATCTTTGGGCCAAAAATGCTGTACATTCAGCTGCAATTGTTTGAGAGATTAGAACCATTGAGATTGGAACATCAGGAAGAATGTGGACTCTTAAAAGTAAGGGGCCTGAATGCTGAAGAAGTATCTTGCTCTTCAAAGTTGGCTTTATTCCCTCCTTGGATTAACAAATTGTTGGCCTACCTGGTACTATGGAGTATAACAATTGCAAGAAGAGAGGGGCATGGGATTTGCAACATGGTTTTTATGACGGTTAAATTTTGTTGTCAACTTGACCTTTTTAGTAATCTTTGGTGGGTCTCTGATATTGTTCACAGGAAGGCAGCCCTCTCAGTAAAGGGCAGGATGTAAGGAAGCTCAAGGGAGCTAGAAATGAACATCCCTTCCTGGAAGGGCAGTGCAGGAAGGGAATTTCAGAGATTCAGGAAGCCAACAAGTCTAGATATGATTGCGATATCCTCCCCTAAGGCTACATAAAGGGGAAAGAAAATCTCTTCCCCTGCCTGTTTGCTGTTGTGTGTGTGGTGCTGGTGATGGTTTTTCTTTCTCTGCTTGGACTGTGAAAAGGGGAGCCAACCTCTTTTGCCATTATGGAACTTCTCATGAATCTGTAACTTCAATAAATCCTTTCCTCTCATAACTGCCTAGTTTAGAGATTCATCCCATCAGCATGTGACTGACTATGACAGTTTTATTTTTTGGAAATGGCCATGGGCAGTATGAAGCAGGCTTGTTGGATTACATGGCCCAGTAGAACCATGAAGATGAACTGTGGGTTGCAGTGGAGACCCAATGAAGATACCAGGAGTATAGGATGGCTGCCAAGGAGAGCTGTCAACACTCTATGGAGTATACCTTGGGGTACGAGCTGCTGAGCTGGAGGGACAGAATTCGAACTCCAGAGACTCATCACTGGTTAGAAATATTGGACTTGGAGATTTGTCACTGGTTAGAGTTGTTGAACTTAGAGCTACAAAGTTTGATGTAGCCCTGTTTGTTTTAGGTCTTCTAATGGTTCAATCTTTGCTGTGCCCAGTGTCATCTTTTTGCAGTATGAATGTTTATTCTGTGCTATTATGGGGTTTTGTTTGTTTGGTATTATGACTTAATTAAAAGACCTTGGACTATGGAGATGATTGACTCTCATTGGGATTGATAAAAACTATGGGGAATTTTAAAGTTGAACTAGATGCATTGCATTTGCATCATGTGTGGTTATCAGTTTATGGGGGTCAGGGGTGAAATGTGGTGGTTTTATTCAGGTGTCCCCTCTAAACTTATGTGTTCTAAATGCTAGGTCCCCAGCTGGTGGCAATTTAGGAATTGGAACCTCCCGCCGGCAATGTGTTGTTGGGGTGGGCTTACAGGTGTTATAGCCAGCTTCCCCTTTCCAGTGTTTGGCACACTCTTATCACTGTTGTCCACCTGATGTTGGCCAAGAGATGATGTCCAGCCTCTGTTCATGCTATTGTTTCCCCTGCCATTATGGAGCTTTCCCTTGTGTCTGTAAGCCAAAATAAACCCTTTCCTTCCAGGCCAGCTAAGACATCTCTCCAGCCCAACCCTTTCCTTCCATGAGCTGCTTCTGGTTGGACATTGTCACAGCAAAGAGAAATTGACTGCAACAAGTGATTAGATCATTTAGGGTGCTGCCCTCAGAGGTGATCACTGTGTTCTCATGAGAGTCTAGCTATTCCTCAGAAGAGGGTTGACTTTAAAAAAGCAAGACTGGAGCTGGGGAGATGGCTTAGTAATTAAAGGCATTTGTTTGCAAAACCTGATAACCTGGATTGGCCCAGGTTTGATTCCCAAGTACCGAGTGTAAAGCCAGCAAAAAGTAGCACATGTGTCTGGAGTTTGTTTACAGCAGCAAGAGAGCCTGGTATGCCAATTCATGAGCGCTCTCTCTCTCTCTCTCTCTCTCTCTCTCTCTCTCTCTCTCTCTCTCTCTCTCTCTCTCTCTCTCTCTCTCTCTTCCTTCCTGTCTCTCTCCTTGCAGTCAGCTCCTTATTGCTGGGACAAACATCCAACCAGACAGCATATGAGAGAAAAGGGATTTATTTCAGGCTTACAGAATCCAGGGGTGAAACCATCAATGGTAGAAGAAGCTGGCTTCCTTTCATAGATCCAAGCAGAGAGAAATAACAGCAGCAAGCAAATACCAACACCAGCAAGCATAAACCACCAGATCTCCAACTACTCTGAACACACCTAGTAGGGCTGGACTCCAAGATCCACACACAGTGACATAAGCCCTGTAACAGGGATCTGCCTGCTAAGGGCTCAAGTAGGAAGTTTAATCAAGAAATAACAAAAAAAAAAAGATGGAGGGAAGAAAGGAGGAAAACAGGGCCTTCCCCTTCTACCTCTCATTTCCTGCTCCTCGACCTTCCCCTTTAGCCTCTCACTCCTGCTCCTTGACCTTCCCATTCTACCTCCCATTCCTGGTCCTCGGCCTTCTCCTTCCCCCCTTATTCTCCTATCCTCAGCCTTCTCCTTCTCCCTCTCATTCCCTCTTTTTAAAATTAATTATATATATATATATATATATATATATATATATATATATATATATATATATATATATATATATATATATATATTGGGTCTGGTGGTCGGCCAGCTGGCAGATCCTGAAGGAGAAGATACCAGGGACCAACCCAACAGATGCTTAAGAGCTTCAGGCATCCTTCCCTCACCCAACCACCAACATCAGGAACCTCTGGAGAACTGGGGACTCCAAGGAACCAGAGCCACTCCACAGACACATAGCCTCCAGCACAGCCGATCTGAACAGCATATCCACAGAACCAACCAACCTAGCCAAGCCCACAGCGCAACAAACAGGGAACCAGCCTCACACTCAGCATAAGTGAGGTGGAAGCCATCCCAAAAGGTAACAGAGCCCAATGCCAGATATATAGACCTGCACTGAGAGTGCTAATTGTACCTTCCATGTCAGGGCAGGCTATGTGTTAGAGTTGATTAATGTACTTTTGGTCGGCTTTGTCATTCATTCTTAAATAAACTAGGTTTAAGAATGAAACTGCCAGGCTGGAGAGATGGCTCAGCGGTTAGGCACTTGCCTTCAGTGCCTAAGGCCCCAGGTTCAATTCCCAGGTACCCACATATGCAAGACCCACAAGGTGGTGGCCCTAATGTTCTCTCTCTCTCTCTCTCTCTCTCTCTCTCTCTCTCTCTCTCTCTCTCTCTCTCTCTCTCTGCTTAAAAATAAATAAATGAAACTGCTGCTTTTCATAGCTCTTGATTTATAGGGCCTTTTTGTCATTTTGTTCTGTCTTTATTGGGGCAGGGTCTCACTCCATCCCAGGCCAACCTGGAACCCATTATAAACCAGCCTCCCAATTGATAGGATTAAGGGTGTGAGTTCACACACACACACACACACACACACACACACACACACACACACACACCCTGAGAAACTTTGAATTTGTTAGTTTATCTGTTTAATCTCCACTCATGCAAAATATTTTCTGGTCAGTAGCCCAGTGGATATTAGGACTGTATTTTGCTCCACCCAGCCTACTAAGAATACTTGCATAACAGGCAGCCATAATACATTCAGTCACTTCAGTTGTTACTCTGGGTGCAATCTAAGAGCCACCTGGCATCTTAGTCTCCCGCCCTGAAGATATAGAACTTCTTCTTCTTCTTCTTCTTCTTTTTTTTTTTTTTTTTGAGTTAGGGTCTCACTCTAGCCCAGGCTGACCTGGAATTCACTATGTAGTCTCAGGGTGTCCTTGAACTCATGGTGATCCTCCTACCTCTGCCTCCCGAGTGCTGGGATTAAAGGCGTGCGCCACCATGCCCGGCTGAAGATATAGAAGTTCTGATCTACATATCCAAGATTACAGCAAATAATTAGAAAACCCAAGCATTGAACTAACTCAGGATGCAAAAATCTCTACATTATAATGCAAAAAAACTAAAATCAGGACAATATAATTCCACCAAAAATTATAAATCCATCAGAAATGACCTCCAATGAGACTGACTTAGATGAAATGCCTGACAAAGAATTCAAAAGAATTTTAACTATGCTCAAAGAAATCAAAGAAGAAACAAGCAATCAAAGAAGAAAACAAACTCCAGAAAGAGAATATAGGAAGCCAATTTAAGGAAATAAGGAGGTTGATACAAGATATGAGTAAGGAAATAGAAATAATAAATACAGAGAGGCTACTCCCATTAGAATCTCACCAAATTAACAATGTTTATCTCATTTAACCTATACTGATCTCACTCTCCATTGGAGATTCTGTTTGTATTTTTCAGAGGGCAGCAAGAACTGTGGACAACCCAAATCCACCAATAAGACATGAGATAATGGCTGACACCCAGGCAGGATATGAAATGCCTCTAACATATAGAGCCCAAATGAAACCTTTGAGGAGGTGGCAAGATGAGCAAGAGAACTACCTCCACAGCAAGTCAGGTAACCTATGAAAGGATAATGGAGACAGATACTGAGGATACCCAACACAGTCCAAAGCAGAAATCCAGAGACTCTCAAGACCTCAACAGTAAAGCCGACTTAAAACTCACCCACCATGACTCAGGGAACTTTACAGAAGAATGTGGGAAAAGATTTAAGAGCCATGGTGGGGGAGAATATCCAGAGTCATTGCCTCCTCAACAACACAAAAAGAAAAAAATGGCTACTTCTTGTACAATTCATAACCCCTTTTTCCCACGTTCTGGTCCAGCAATCCCACTGAGGAATGCCCCCAGAGGGTTGGGGACTGTCGGGGTCTGAGGCACTGCCCCACTGTCGACCCTGAGCTGTGCGGAAATCTAGCAATGCTATGTGCTTCCTGAAACCAGCCATTGCAGCCAATCACAACATTTCCAGTAAGAGGTCATTGTGACTGCCTACGGCAACAGGGTTTGAAAAACTTATACTATTGTGCAAAGTATTGTGCAAGGTGAAACGTGCAGCTGTCTCCTTGTTCTTAGCATATAAGCTCGCCTGTTACCTGCAATAAACAGACCTTGATCAGACTCCTGTCTTGGTCTCATTTCTCGCTCCTGTTCTTTCCCACTCATCCAGGCTAGGGTTGCCCTTGCGACCTCCGTTGTCTAGAGGGTATAGACCCCCTCTGGACGACACGCTCAACTGGTGGACTGCGCAGTCAAGAAAATTTGCAGACTTCTGTGACCCAGCTGAGGTCTCTCAAGGTAGGGAAATTCGCGTCGCAATGGGTCAGAACTAAAGTTCACAATAGTTGTTTATTAAAGGTCTTAAAGACTCATTCAGGGTGTGAGGAAATCAGGTTAAGAAGAAAAATTTAGTTAAGTTTTTTGTTTATCTCCAAGATGTGTGTCCCTGGTTCCCCCAGGAAGGGACTATAGATGAAAAACATTGGGCCCGTGTGGGCGACTGTCTCCAGGATTATTATGAGACTTTCGGACCTGAGAAGGTCCCAGTAGAGATTTTTTCCTACTGGAATGCCATTAATGAGATTTTACAAGTCAGACGCTCTCTTCCAGAGGCAGAAGGCGCCATCAAAGCTGGCAAAAATGTTTCCTTTCTGTTGCTTGCTGGATGAATTCAAGCTGATCCTTGAGCGGAAAATCCCTGAAGCAAAGGGTGTGGAACACTGAAGCCTTGCTCAGCAGCCTTCTGGGGACCACGTGGGCTGCCCCAGGCAGCTCCCTAGATAGGACACTGAGGACAAAAATGTCTCACTGCAGGCAGAGTAACCTGGAACATCCCTGCATTCACTGGCAGGAATAAGACAGAAAGTTAACCTGGAACACAGCCTCTGCAAGCACTGTGGATTAAAACTTCCTAAATAACACAGGCTTTAGGCTGACCTTGAGCTTCTTAATTCAAAAACAGTGGAGCTGCAATTTATAATTCTTAGTTCAATTTTCATAGCTTCTTGGAAATGGAGAAAATATAGAAAAAAGTTTTTCTCCCTTCTCTAAAATGCAAATTCAGGCCCTATGGCTGAGGGAAAAGAGGGCCTAAAAGCAACCAAACTGGTTTGAGGACCCCCTGGGGGGTGCCTTCCCCTCCAGAGGCTGGCAGCTGGGTGGAGCTAGACTCAAACTCCCCCCCAGGCAGTTTTTTGGCCTTGGTGGCTGAGGAAAAAAGATTTGCCGCAGAGCCAAGGGTGCTAACTGTTTTTTATTTCAAAAGGGTCAGAAACTATCTTTGCCTTTTTACTGGAATGATTCTAAAATACAGGCTAATAAAATAATTTTCTCTTCCAACCTAACAGCAAAAGGTATGTCTGCATACCTCCATAAGGTGTGGCTGACGCCACACTCAGCTGGTCACTTAGGCTGGCCAGGCCGCAGGGGGGATGGGACCAAAGACAATGGCCTTCTCTGCCCTGCAGAGATGCTCAAATAAATGGGAACTTTTAAGTTACTGATAAATATATAAATGGCTTAAGGATAAATTGAAATTAATGTAATTTCTAATCAATTGTGAAGCCTTTCTATGGAACCATTTGTTCAGAGTGAATTAAGCCTTGTAACACATGTGGTATTTTCACAGAGCTGAGACAGGAGGATGACAAAATGCTTAATGAACTAATAAAAATTTCCTCCATCTGGGTTGTTCGAAGGCATTTTTCTGATTCTACCATGTTTGGATTTTAACTATGATACAGACTTTTTGTCTTCCCAGATTAACCCTGATCAGTTTTGAAAATTCTACCAATGGGTGAATTGTCATATATATTCAAAGATTTCAAAGGTAACATTCTCAAATATGGTAAATGTGAATGTAGCTTGTCTCAGAGATCATTGTGTTTTGCCTATACTGTTTCAAAATGTGCAACATGAAATTATTAACAGGAGATATCTTACCCAAAGATTATAAAATCTATAAATACCTGCTAATAAGTATTAAATGGTTTGTCAGTTTTCTTAAAATTATATTCATAGAGGTGTTACATACAAGAAGTGCCCAATTCTTTTAATACTAGAAAAGGATCTATTAGGTAAGGGTTAAATCAAATTGGTATGATTTCTCTAAATTCTATAAAGGATAAGAAACTAAGTGTCTAGACAATCATGTGTTGGATGCCAATTTTCCTATGAAAGCCAATTATAGATTATAGGGCTCATGGACTTAACAATAGGAAGAGCATATACTTTTGTGCTCCACTAGTTTTTGGCTTCAGGACAGAGCTCCTCCTATTGCCAAATCCCAGAAACAGACATATTTCCCAATGCTTCCTCATAAGCCCAACTGGCCCTCTGGCTTATTGACGAATATAAGGGAAATAACACAAGGAGAATTATATCTTCCTTGCATTGCTGAAGTCCATGATTATGTAGGTAAACTGAGTCAAAGAGAAAGACATGAGGTTTCCTTTCCCATTTATTGCTCAATGGTTAGAGACGTTGTCTTCTGTAAATGCTATATGTTTTCTGCTTGCTTCTAAAGAAAAACGTCCCTAAAAAGTGTCTTTCCTTTTTTTTAAAGTATTTTATTTATTCATTTTCAAGCAGAGAGAGAGAGAGAGAGAGAGAGAGAGAGAGAGAGAGAGAGGGAGAGAGAACGCCAGAGTCACCACCTTGTGGGTCTGGCTTATGTGAGTCCTGGGGAATTGAACCCAGGGCCTTAGGCACTGGAGGCAAGTGCCTTAACCTCTGAGCCATCTCTCCAGCCCCATAAAAGCATCTTTCTTATAAGTGTGTTAAGGACCAGGTTGTTCAATGGTTAGAGACACTTTTCAATGGTTATACTCATTTGGCATCCTTAGAAAGGAAAGGATCTACACCTAAGTTTTGGTAAATATAGTAATTGCTTTGGGTTTTCTGCAATAGGACTAGTCATAACAAGCTTTAGAGGAATGACCACCACAGGTCAACTTTAAGTACTAAATGATTCTCTAGCCTCAGTTTTTATAAATAGAGTGCAACTGTTCTTTTGCTTGTGAGACCATGTAAACTGACCAAGGTTACCACTGGATTTGATCACTCCAGTTATAGTTTTTGGCTCAGTGACTTCTAATTCTAGTCCTAGCTAAAGTAATCAACCCATGAGTTAAGAAAAAAGGATATTTAAAACTAGTTCCATCATTAGGCTTCTTTTGAATTTCGAGCTGTTCTTAAGAAAATTAGATAATTGAGTTATTAAAAACACCTGATATCAACTTTTATTCTCCCTTCTATGGTTACTTCCCTTTTCAATTCATGTCTCAACAGTGATTCTACCAAAAGGGAATAAAAGGGAATAAAAAATTAAAAATTAAGACCAGGGAGATAAAACAAAAGGATAAACAGCATCAATATAACAGGTTGCTTAAGGAAGGCCCCCTTTCAGGAAAGGGGACATCACCAAGGATTGCTTCCTTGGTATACAGAGGGGGACAAGTTGTGGAAACTGTCCCAAAGGAAAATGTTGCGAGGCCCTTCTAAGACCTTATTCTGAATGCTAAGGTTTAACTATTATGGTTAAGACTAGCCCTCAACAGCTCACAAATACTAAATTGTTCATGGGTAAAGAAATGTACAAAAAGAATTCTTATGGTGCTCACCCAAGCTAACTACATTTCTTTGTCAATATGTAAATTATTGGACAAATTAAGTTTTTAAGGTAAAGGTTACTTACTGGTATTAATTTTCTAAAATAAGTTTTTCACATCTAAAAACATTGTGGGTTTATATGGTTTCTATTTGTTTATGCTAATGCTACCAAATGGTCATCATGAGACTTATGTAACTTTAAGGTTTAATTTCAGCCATTGTGGCTTCTATCCTCCTATTAGGTAAATAGGTTGAAGGAACTTAAGCTTTATAAAATTCCTGTCATGGATAAAACATAAAAATTGTCTTATGTTTGTAAGAATCTCTACTATATATCAGGTTAATTAATGCCTAATGTTAAGCTAACAACATTGGTTGTCACATGTATTCTTTTTCAAAACCAGATTGATATTAGAACTCAGCTGTTCTAATTCAACAATGTCCAGACTCTGCCTTATTGTGAATAATCACAGAGTCTCTATCTAAAATATTATTTCAACAATTATCTTATTTCGTGTACTTAAACTAACTCTTTAAGACATATTCCCTACTCTAGGATACAAGTTCAGACATTTGAGAACAATTTGAGTGTCTAAACCATCCTGGATAATTGGTATGTTTTCAAACATAGATGCTGTCTTGCTGGATGGTTCTTAATCTAATACTTCCAGGTTAGATCTCTATATTTGGACTTATTGCTAAAAATGCTTTCAAAACTATGTTTTGTCTATATTAACAGTCATGAGATATTATGGCCTGAACTGTTGCAAATAAGCAAACTCAAGGGTGGACAAGACAGACTAAAAGATTATACCAGTCTCTAATTAGATATGCCTTATTAGTCAATTGAATGTCAATATGGATATATCTATCCTACAGGCTTGATACAAATTCCTCTCTAAGTATGTTAACCACCTATATAAAAGTCAAATCCAATTGGATCCATGGAACAAAATAGGCTAATATTTTGGCCTCTGTTCCCAGGTCACAAAGGCCACAGGAAACAAAAGGGGCCATACTGGAGTGTTTTTACACTGCATCTCTGGATGTTACCTCTCCTTCTGAACAAGGAGGATATGGAAGCCCAGAAACAAATCAGTGTACAGCACATACTGGATTTGTCCATTTTGGACAAATCGTCCCCCCAGCCTCCCAGCAAGGGAGAAAACCAAGATCAGCACGACCTGGACTCTGCCTCACTGACAGCAATAATGCTGAGGAAGCCATAGCACTTCTCCCAGATCCCAATTCCTCCTTGGAGAGCCATCGTGACACCCAAAAGGACATACTTGTTAAATCTTGGCTTTATACCAGGTCTTAAACACTCAGAGAGAAATTTATAACCAAGGGTATATAATAATTCTAATCCTATGACTGTCATAAGCCTCCAACCATCAAAATGGTTTCTAACAGGATGGGATCTAAAATAATTATGTGCTAGACAGCTCCTACTGACACTAAAGGAGTTTTGTGACACTAATCTCTGTCCCTGGCTTGCCCAGAAAGAATTGGAAAGTATATTTTAGAATTTCTCAAAATACAGGGAAAACAAGGTAAATACCTTAACATGCTCAACTTATTTACAAATTTAGATACAGACATACTATTGTCTGGCATATTTATTCCTTCCATTGGAGAAGATATTACTAAGAAAATCTGCTAAATTCTAATAATGAGAAAAATCACAGGGCTCTAAATGCCCTCATACCTACCCTAGGTGACACTTATGCTTGTGCTGTTATTAAGATTAAATGTAATATATTTCTCTTCTTAATAATTTTATTAATATATGTCATATGCTTTGCAAGCCATACAGGAACCATCTCAGACCATATCAGATGCTACAATGCCATTCAATAAGCAATTCTGGGGATGGATCTCGAGTTTTCATTGTGGACAACAATCCAACCACTGAACCACTCTCCATTGGATACCCTATATGGAACACTCCCCACCTCTGGGAGGGATACCCCACCTCCTGCCTCACAATGTGAGACAGGACAAAATCTTGGCAATGTGATATATGGTTAAGGGGTCTCTCTCTCTCTTGGGCCTTAGCTAGGGACCTTCCCCTCTCTGAGGGATACCTGCAGCTGCAATAACTTTGTGTCCTATTCAGCAGGAAATAGACGAGAGAGAGAGAGACTTCTCCGTCCCCATTCCCAACAGCAGTTGGGGTGTCCTCAAGAGAGGGGGGAATATGTGAGAGTTTAGGAGTGAGACCCCACACAAGGTTGCCAAGCTCCTCTTTTGACCCCTCCCCAGTCAGAGCTTGCCACTATTAAGCTTGCCTTGCTTCTTAATAGGTTCAGAAATGGTATTGTTAATTCTTGTTTCTTAAAACATATATGTACTTCAAAAAAAAAAAAAACGGAGGACCTGTTGGGGTCTGAGGCACTGCCCCACTGTCGACCCTGAGCTCTGCGGAAATCTAGCAATGCTATGTGCTTCCTGAAACAAGCCATTGCAGCTAATCACAACATTTCCAGTAAGAGGCCACTGTGACCGCCGACAGCAACAGGGTTTGGAGAACTTTTACTATTGTGCAAAGTGAAACGTGCAGCTGCCTCCTTGTTCTTAGCATATAAGCTCACCTGTTGCCTGCAATAAACAGACCTTGATCAGACTCCTGTCTTGGTCTCATCTCTCGCTCCTGTTCTTTCCCACTCATCCAGGCTAGGGTCCCCCTCGCCACCTTCATTGTCTAGGCCCGCGGGTCGGGTCAGTGGACAGGGAGGAGGGAAATGGGGGCACCATCACAAGACTTGCTCATACAATGTATCTAATTGGAGCTCCAGTGGCACAACCGGTTAGCCATGGTACTTGTATCTAATTTTTAAGAATAAATACTTTTTTAAAATGCCAATCAGAAAAAATAGAAACTAGGGGCTGGAGAGGTGGCTTAGTGGGTAAGGTATTTGCCTACAAAGCTTAAGGACCCAAGTCAAATTCCCCAGTGCCCATACAAAGCCAGATACACAAAATGGTGCACGCTTCTGGAGTTTGTTTGCAGCAGATGGAAGCCCTGGCATGCTCCTTCTCTCCATCTGTCTCTCTTCACTTTTATCACTTTGCTTGCAAATAAATAAACATGTTTTCAAAAATAATAGAAATGAAAAACACAGTAGGTCAAATACAAAACTCTCTAGAAAATCTCGACAACTGAATGGATCAAGGAAAAGACAGAATATCCAAACTGGAAGACAAGGTGGCAAAACTGGAATAGTCCAACAAAGAGAAGAACAAACTAATAGGAAAGTATGAATGGGAATTTCAAGACATTTGGGACACTGTGAAGAGGTCAAACATATCAATTCAGGGTGTAGTAGAAGGAGAAGAATTTCACTCTAAGGGCATAGTAGATATTTTCAACAAAGTCACAGAAGAATTTCTCCCAAATAGAGAAAGTGGTGCCAATGCAGATACAGGAAGCATTTAGAACACCAAATAAAATCAGGAAAGAACCTCTCCTCGTCATACTATAATTAAACTACTGAACACAGAGACCAAACAAAATATATTGAAAGCAGTAAGAAAGAAGCATCAAATACCCTATAAAGGCAAGCCCATCAGGATAACAGCAGATTATTAAACAAAAACCTTAAAAGCCAGAAGAGCTTAGAGTAATGTATTCCAAGTTTTGAAACATAACAACTCTCAACCAAGATTAATATATTGGTCAAAGCTATCCATACCAATTGAAGAAGAAATAAGGACTTTCTACAACAAAAACCAGCTATAAGAATATATGGTTACAAAACCAGCTCTTCAGAAAATACTTGAAGGGATCCATCAGAATGAAGAGAAAGAAAAGCACTGACACGAGAAAACAGAAAAAACAAACCATATTCAAATCATAGGGAATACAAGAGAGTAAAGGAAAAACAGGAGAAACTACAGAAGCAAGAAATGGCAATAATAAATACACACATTTCAACAATAACTCTTAACATCAATGGCCTCAATGCCCCAACCTAAAGACATAGATTTGCAGACTGGATTAAAAGGCAGAATTCTAACTACAAAATTTAGATTTGTATGTGAGTTGGAGTAAAAGTCAGTCTTAAAGGCCAGTAGATATAAAGGGAGGGAGGAGAGAGACTTAAAGGGAGGGTATTATATATGTGTAAGCAAATAATCAGATTACTAGGAGTGCAATGGTCTACGTTGGGTCAGAGGAAGAAACTGAGTAAAGGAAG
>PVHP010009697.1:0-49739 GCA_004024765.1 Zapus hudsonius
TATAAGTATTAGAGGTTGCTCTAAAATCTCAAAATCGAGATATTTGTGTTCCATTCCTATTTTCATTTCTTATTGAACGGGTGGCCATAGGCAGAGACTTTATGCTAGGTCTTAGTTACTTTACACATAATGTGAGTATAATTTCCTCTGCCTCCACCTAGGTGGCAGTTGATATAATGAAGGTCAGATATGCTAATATGCAAGTATATTCAAAATGTGAAGAAATCCATGAGTCCAAAAACTTTTCCTTGTTATATCCATTAAGACATCAAAAAAAAAATGTTGGTGTTTTATTGGCTTTTTCCATATATTTTGATAGTGGAAAGTTACTAAAAGAGATGCAGAATACTTCAAGATTTGTAATGGTAATAAAAGTGTTCCCATTAAACATGTGTAGTTCATTAAGTTATTCCACATGGTATCCAAATCATTAGTATCTTAAATGTAGCAGAGAAGATTGTAAATTAACGATGACAGACAGATCTACTGCAGAGTTACTTTACATGAAGCAAATATTCAGCTCTCGCCATGACTACAAAACCCATTTGCTTTATGTGTTTTTTCTTTTCCTAAGAATTTTCATTTAATTTTGAAATCTTAAAGAGTTTTCTTACAACACTTCTCAAATATTCTTTTTCTTCCCTTTTTACAAACACACATGGTGCAAATTGACTGTTAAACATTCGCATCTACTTCATTTAGCACAGAGTATTGAATCACTGTTTTAGCAGTAATGACTTTGCTTTCCAGATTAAGTGAAACTAATTATATTCTAGTTACTTGACTGTAAAGTAATATGATATCACTTTCAATTGGTTGATGCCATATTACTCATTGGTTAAAAGAGGAGCTACCCATATGTTCTTCACTGGAGAAGGTGGCTGTCATTATGCACACATTAACATACTCCTGATTCAAAGATGTGGTTCCTGATGTTACTTCCTCCTGTGAGCCAGGTTTGTCTTGAAATGTGTATCCTGCTGATAACTCTTCCTGCATAATTCAAGGATTGCCACATGTAAACTTTTAGCCATTCGTATGCTCTAAACTTAAGTTAAATTTCGTCCTTCCCACTTCAAATTCCTCTAAAACAGAAGAGACAGAGGGAAAAATTACATTTATCATAGCTAATATATGACGTGAACATCTGCTCAGGATAAGCTAGTCAGAAGTAGTCTGAGTCTATAGGGCACAAGGAGAATGTAAGTGGACCACGACAAGGTATACAGACTGATGATGACTACTGCAAGAATGTCATTGGGTGACATCATTTCTTTCTTCATTATCTGCTAGCCCTGGCTCTTTCTTCTGGCCCTAAATCCAGGATTGGGACTCTCACAGTGACATCGCAACTCCTAAGATGACTGTAACACTCAAAGACAAGAATTGTCAAGTGCATTCTTTTCCAATACTTTCTTCCTTCTACTTCCCTTCTCATTTTGACTTTGCCCTATTTCTAATGTAATAAGTGATCTACTTGAACTTGACTGAGGATACTTCTCACAAGGCAGACTGCCCTGAGTGATATATCTTCACAATTTAAGTAGACAGTTTTCAACAATCAATCCTGATTGAAAGCTTCTTTTATTTATCATTTCTACCACCTTTGTGTACCTTTTACCTTAAAGTTCATTGAAAGCAACACATTTTTTTTTTTCAATTAGTCCCGAAGGGTTTCAAATCCTGACAATGGTACTTATGAAATGTCCCTGACCTCAGATGCTACTTTCCTACTAGAATCTCAGTTTGGTCGCCTAAAACACTGAAGTGTCTACGTCATGAGAGAGTGGCGAGGGGGACTAAAGTGACCTCGTGTATAAAAATAACACAGAACACACCATGCAATGTTCACTCAATCTGAAGTCCATGTTCCTTCCCTTGAACCATGCCAGACCAGTATTCTCCATTTAAGAATTACATAATATTCCTTGTTGCTTAAGTTTATCATTTTACAAACTGTTATGATTTTTTTTTAAAAAAATGAAAAGGACAGTTAAATTCTTTGAAGTCTCTAATCATGACTTGGTCATTTAACATTCATGAGTTAAGCCTCTTCTGTGTAAGGTTGGACTAATGTCTTCCAGAGAACTCTAGTTTGAAACACAAGTGTGAAGAAAATGAAATCTTTCAATTGGCTTTTTTAACTCTACACACACACACACACACACACACACACACACACACACACACACACACACACACACTTTCTTGCCCCAATTCTCTCTTGAAAAACAGATAAACTTCTCTGGCCGATCACACCCAGGGCATGGTTTCAGTACATTTTCAAGTGGGCTTCAGCATATACCCCTCTATGGGATAAAAGTGGAAAACAAAGCCAAAGTCCTTGAAGGTTCCATCTTACCCTCTTCCTCTTTCTACACAAAAAGCTCTCCTCTTGGAGTTCTTACCAATACGTACTCAGAAGCCAAGTGAGAATGAGAGCAAGGCTGATCTGAGAAGGAAAAGATGTTTGGAACATGAGCCCAGGGCCAGAAAGCTCATCTCTAGAACACTAGACAGCTGGCCAGCTGCAGAGCAAAATGACCCCCCCTCTCTCCAGTCGCTGTTCTTTAAGAAGGTGGTAGAAAAAAGGTGATTGGCAAGGCTCCACATGAGAGTGTTTTGTGCTTGATTTTTGTCTAGGTGATTACTGAACCCACGGCAACAACTTTAGCACAGAGGCACAGCCCACATACTATTCTCTGTTCCCTGAGGATATCACCAAGCATTACGACATCCTGTCTGGTATTTATCAGTATGTATTGTAGATAAGATTTTGACACCTTTTTAATTAAAATCAGTGATTTATGAAAATAGAAATTTATAACAATGAACAACTTTTTTTAAAAAATTCTTCTGGATTCCACATCAAATGAAACATGACATCAAGCAGAAGTGAATCAAAAGAACAGCCAGAGATAAAAACACTTGCTGTATTGCAACACTGATATGAAGATAAATGGCATTAATGCCAAAGTTTTACATTGAAGTCTGGAAGTGAAAATCCCAGATTTTCCTAAGCCCATCATCATAACTTATCTAGTCAGAGAGGAATTACTGTGCAAAAGCAAGAAGAAAAACACACCGAGACAGACTGTGAAGCCAGCCCTGCTCTGAGGCTGACGTGAATTATATCATCCTTCACTCTTCACAAGTCCACGAGGTCTAGAAGGGGTTGGTGATGAGGTCAATATTGCACACAAAGAGGGTGGGGAATCTAGGATTCAAGCCAGACAGTGGATTCAAGCCAGACTCTGAATTCTTACTTAATTCCCAGTGTTGTCTTTAGTGAATATATTTTAAATGGTTAATACTTGTTTAATCACTAAATATGTACAAACCTTCTATAAGCAAAACAATCTAATGAATCATGCATCAACTATGGATCAAGAACTTGATAAATACCAAAGCCTCACAAATATCTAGTATCACAATGTATATAGTTATAACTAATGTCTATAAGAGGGGAAAATGTCATACTGCCTGACATACTGGCTAAATTCTCTGAAGGGATTTCATTTTTTAAAAAATCTTAAATGATGGGCTAGATTTTAGTATTACAGATAAATAAATGAAATGACTTCCTCTGTTGAGCAGCTGTAAAAGACTTGCCAGGAACGTGCTTTATTCTGATTGAAGTTTTAAAAAAAACACAGCTAGTCACTTCAAATTTAGATGTTTCTGCATATGATGACCACATGTGTCTTGAAGTCCTTCATAATCAAATGCAAATAAATGAAAAAGATCAAACTCTTCCCTAGCCGCTTGGCTTGATGAGTTGTCACCACTTACTTCTGTTCTCTAAAAATAGATGAGGCACAATGACTTCAATTTGGTACACAATTATTCCACGGCTATTGTGCACCAGGCACAGTAATACGTAAAGGTAACATGGGTTTTCGGATGACAGTGGGGCACATGAAGGGGAAATAGCTCAAAGCTCTCCCAAGGAAGATTAATGCTAGTCTGAAGGGCTGGGGAGTATTAAAGTCATTTTGTAAACAGAACCTACAAATAGGAGAGAAAAGAAAAAAGAATCTAATTGTCAAATAGGTCAAAACACCATCTGTTTATGTTCCTGAAATTTGAGTTGCAAATTTTACTAATTTGTATTTTTGAAGTCATATTCTTGGGCCTCTTTTTCTACCACAAACAAAAATGATGTGAACCTTGGGAAGAATGACTTCAATTATTTGTACGGATAAGTTTTGTAGTGAAAATAATATTATTATTTATTATAATAAATATAAATATATAAATAAAATTATACTTTACATATAAATATATAAATAAATATAAATATTTTCTGTGTGCCTTACTAACTTTCATTGTTTCCTTGGTCAAAAGAAATGTATTTTTTTAATGCATTGATCTTCCTGAGATTTAAGTTGCAGACTCTGATCACCCTTGTTAGTCTGTTTGCATCTGAGTAATTCATTATAAATTTTTGTTCAAATTTTTTAACCTTCCCATCTTTCATAATATGAAAGCTTTCCTTTCTAGATTTGCTATATAAGAATTCTAGAGATCCACATCACAACAATACTAACCATCAACTCTCCTATATATGTTACTTAAATTGTGTGGTCTTGGAAAGCTTTGAAAACTCCCAGTTTTCCAAATTAATCTAAATGTGGCTATCAAAAATCAGTGAGTAGCTATACCAGTGGAGCCTAATCTAATCTTACAGTAAACCCAAACTTCTTTCCATAAACTCGGCAACCATTAAAGATGAGTTGAGAGCTGCAATCAGTTGTAAAAGTAATTCTACCATGATTAGTGCTACATTCTAAAATGTTACATCCATGAGCTTTCTTTCAATGGACTGTCAACAGAAAAAATATTTGTGATAGTAGCTAAGCTGTTTTTGTTATGGCTATAAACAAACATATGCAAAAAAGACAGGAAAAATGATCTTGAATATTCCATGAGAGGACATCACAGAGCACAATCAGCAATCTTAATAATTTAATTGATAGGTATATAAACTTCCCATTGAAACATGGGTTGAGAAACAGAGCCTGGATTTGGCATCTACCATGACTTGGGGGCAGAACTGTCTCCTCTGAGTTTCCCCCTTTGCTTATGTGGATACTAAAAGATTCTTTAAAAAAAATCAGAAGCTGGGTATTGTGGTGGAGTGGCACATGCCCTTTGTTGCCAACACTTGGGAGGCAGAGTTAGGAGGATCACTGTGAGTTCCAGGCCAGCCTGGGAATATAGAGGGAGTTCCAGGGCAGTATGGGCTAGATTAAGACCATACCTTGAAAATAAATAAATAATAAATGAAAACTAATTTGTAACAACACATTTGTTGTTTTGAGCAGGAAAACTATCCATAGTATCTGAGGGGCAAAATTATATATGCTAATGAAGGGGGCATGTCTTGGTTTTGTTTCAGTACAAACCATATGACTTACATGAAATCCTTATAGCTTTGCAATGTATTTTGTTATCTCTAGCAGACTAAACTAGGTAAGGTCCTTGAAAACTTAAGAGCAAGTGCTTGCTAAATTTTTACAAGCAGATCATTAGTGTGTTGTTGTTCAAGAAAGAAGTTACATCATTTACTTGTGTGCTGACTTTTATATAATTACCTTAGCCTGGTTCTTAGTGACTTTTTGGCTTGATTGAAAGAAGTTCCCATGAGCTGATAAGAGGAACTTTTTGTTTTGTCTGCAAAGAAAAGCTCTGCAGTTAACTTCGGATACCTGATAAGAACAATTATTGACCATAAAATGTTTGTCTGCTTTTCATAGAGGAGAGAAGCTAATAATATTTCAATATTCTTTCTCTAACATTTCTACTACTGAAAAGTATACTTTGGACATTTATGACAGTAACAGACAAGGACATGGGAACCTGAAACATACAACTGACATTCATTTTTGGATTCAACACCAGTTCTAGGAAATCCATATCTTTGGTACTATCATCATAAGAAAGAATGGAAAAGATAATACAAAAAATTAGACAATATCATTCCAAAATTAAGGCTGAGGATAGAAAACAAAATTAGACTTAAGTGTATCTCTTTACTAGTTGAAATTGGTCAGCATGCCTTTCAATAATCAGACGATGTGTGTGGATGACCAGAAGCAATCAGGCAAATCTACGTTTCCCTCAGCCAATAATAAACAAGCTGTGCATGTTCCCACCTGTCAAAATCAGCATCCTTTTACCTAATGCCATCATGGGATTAATGAAAGGCCACCACAAAAACAATAGTGACAGTCTTGACATTAAAATGCCCCTGAAATGTAGACTAGAAATCTACACACGATAGTCTCAGAAATATTCCAGAAATAATTTTAGTGGTTTCAACTTGACCATTCTAACTGAAATTAACACATAAAATTGTGTATTGCACAGATATGCAACATCAAAATCATGCAGAAGAACGACCCTTGTTATGTGAAAGGCAGAAAATCAAAAGCAGCATCTTCAGAGAATTAAACTATAAAAAATTAAACTGATCATAAATATACCTGATCCATTATATGCTACCCAAGAGTAAAGAGAAACAATAATTTATGCATGATTTAGATAATTCACTGGCTTGATGTTTTTCTTGATGCTTCTTTGTAGGCAAGAAAGGTTATGTGTTTGTCTATATCTGTCCATATTTCCTGAGGGGGAAAATCACACTCATTTGCACGCACACACACACAAAAAAAAATTCACTATTTGGTTTACACTAATGCCAATGAAAAGAATTATCAAGAGAGAAATTTTAAAGACCACAGGGAACATTTAATTTAGGGAAATAGCACCTGAGATCTAGGCCAGTAATAATTAAAGTAATTAAACTAACACTTAAGTTGCTGAGCACCACAACAAAGTGAAAGTCTAGGAAGGTTTAAAGTTTAGAAAGCTTTTGACACCAATTAAGGGCTGAAGATTTTCATTACTGTTGTTTTCTTAATTTTCTTCTTTTCTGCTAAACGGAAATACGCTTTCCACTTGACCTATGTCCTAAGACACATTTACACTCATCTTGATTCACTTCCAAAAGTCAGTCTTCTTGGGATTAAGACAATATACCATCGAACAGTGCACCAAAATAAATATAAATGTAAAAGTTACCACAGAATTTTCTCCATCCAAAATTCTCAGGATTTGTGTAAGTATACTTTCTAACATACTAAAATAAAACCTATAAGCTTATAAACAGGAGAGCTATCACCAAATTCGAAAGCCATAGACTTCATAAGATTAAAGCAATTATTACTTCGCCTGGTCTCCTATGGAAAGCAGTTCCTAAATTCAGGTACTGAATAAGCACAACTTCACACAGTCCAGTCTGCACTCGGGAGGTACACAATAAAATGGAAACATTTTTTGTGCATGCTTCTAAAACTATAAAAGGAAATGACTCCATTTCTTTAAATCTAACAAATGTTCACATTTCCAGACATATTCACCTAACTGTAGGACCCATCAGAATTACCCCAGCAGCACATAAAATAGGATTCTAAAGTTCCCTGGAAGTATCAGCATGACAGAATAGATGTAAAATATCCAATGTGTTGGCCCCACCCAGATTACTGCATCAGGAACTCTGGGATCATGTCCAGAAACCTGTGGTTCAAGAATCCCTCCAGGTGTTTCTGATGTGGTTTCCTAAGGCTTGAGAACCATTGAGCACAGAGCAGCTTAAATCCATTCCTCTTAAAAAGCAAGCCTTGACTGTAATAATATGCTCATCAGAATCAGGAGTTGAGTCACATGAAGCCAAGCAATTACTCAAATAAATACTAGCTGGGAATTATCCTTACTACTAATAAGAATGTTTTAGATAAATGAAGTAATATCCTACTGTTTCATTTTTATTTTCTTTTGGTCCTAGGAAGCTATGTCACTACAGAACTAAATAGTCTAAAGTTTGTTTTTCTTGGGTTTAGTTTTAAATTTTTGAGACAGGCTCTTACTACACAGCTCAGGCTAGCCTTGCACCCAGTATCCTACAACCTCAGCTTCACTAGTAATAGAATTACAGACTTTTATTGCCAAGCCTTAATTAAAATAGTCTAAAGAGAAACATTGTCTAGCCCATCTAATAATTTCATATTTTTTCTCTATATAAAAACTCCACAAATATTATTATTGCTAAATTTCCAAATAAGGAATTTTTGTAGCTTTTTACCCTAAATCGAAGTTAGATCCAATAGACACAGAACTTCCAGCTTTTAAATTATTTCTAAGCCGAGGCAGGATTATTTTTGTTTTATTTATTTTTTTACAGATATCTGCCTAGTAAAACAAGAAGCTACCTCGTGAACAGCAACAGAAAGCAACTTCATGATTCCTAGATTGCTTTTTCTCAGGGCATTTGCATAATGTTAACATTCAAGGACTATCGGTGAACAGACTGGGTAACAGCAGTTTTAGAATATTCAATCCATTTTCAGAAGTGATTGACAGTTTCTTTCTTAACTATAAGACAAGATGTAGATTTGAGATACTTTGCATGGGGGCTGCATGTGCATCAAGACAGATTTGAAAGCAGCTCTTTTGTGACAGTAGTTCTCAAAGCTTCATCTTTGGATCGACATCAGCATTACCAAAAAAGTTGTCAAAGTTGCATTTGCTAGAGTATCAGTTTCTCAAGAGATAAAGACAGCAATATGTTCTAACCAGTCCTCCAGGAAATTCCCCTGCACATCCAAGTGTAGGATTCACCAGTTCAGAGACTATGTGAGCTTCTACCTTCTAAATGTAATACTCTTGGGAATTGTGCCAGTCTTTTTTCAAGACACAATGCCTTGATTTAGGCATTCAATTAGTTAGTACTTTGTGGCAGGGACTATGCCAGGCATCAGTGAAGTCAACAGTATACTGATGTCCAGCCTGCACTGTCACTGGGGGAGAGCAAAGCAATCAAGCCCATACATAAATACTTAATATAAAGGATTATAGTGAAGCACGCCAAGAAAGGGTCAGAGTAAAGTAAGGCAGAGTGTGGACGCAGAAATATACACTGGAGAAGGTCATCTGGCTCCTTGAAGAAGAGACATTTGGAAGCTGAAACGCAGGAATTACAGCATACATGCATCAGGAAAGAGACCCTGGGGTCTCCAAGGAGGCTGAGGATGAATGAAGCCACACAAGAAGGAGGCACAGTGGCAAGATATGTGTTTTACAATGTTTTTAATATCTTTATTATGAATAAGTATATACATTGTATGAGCAAATCTTGTGAAGTTGTCCCTGTTTCCCTCCTCTGTCCCCTACACACTGGGGTCCTTCCTCGGTGCTCATTCTGGATCTGTCCATAGGATAGGGGGTATGAACTGTACCAGAGGGAGCCAGTTTTTCCTTCTCTTTTTTTCCTTCCCCCTTGTGTATTGTTGCTGAGGGGGGCAATGTCTCTGGATATTCTCCCCCACCATGGCTCTTGCATTCCTTCTGCCCCCTCTTCTGCTAAATTCCCTGAGTCATAGTGGGTGAGTTTTGAGTCAGCTTTATTGTTGAGATCTTAAGTATCTCTGGATCTTTGTCCTGGGTTGTGTTGGGTATCTTTGGTGTCTGTATTCATTGAGCTTTCATGGGTTATCAGAATTGCTGTAGTGATTGATCTCCTGTTTGTCTCGTCACTTTCTCACAGGTTTCATTTGGGCCCAGTGTGAAGGCTAGATGTGGTTTGTCTCCTGACAGGATATCAGCCTTCATCCAATGTCTTGTTGGTGGGTTTGAATTGTACCCAGCTCTCTCACTGCCTTCTGAAAAATACAAAGAGAATCTCAATCAGAGAGTGTGATCAATATAGGTTAAATGAGACAACATTGCTATTTGGTGGAGCCTCTCTGTAGTTATCTGGTAGTGGGAATTTCCCCTAGGAGCCCAGGTCCTTGGTCCCCATAGGATTATGCCATGTTAAGGGTTCCTTGTCACTGAGTGGATCTCTTAGCCAATTATTAAGCTGTTGATTACCCTTCTCAGTTTAGTGCCACTATTGCACAGATGAGCATTTCTTGACTTGTTCGTCTCTTCCATATAGCCGTGTGTTCAGAATTCCTGTGACAACTGTCTATATGTATATCAGTGGTCTCTGCTTTCTCAAAATATCAATGACCAATTTCCCCTGGCAGCTCATGCAACACCTTCCAGTGCTACACATGCTACCTTCTGGGAGCTGGTTACCATTCTGGATTTAGAAGGATCTCTTGGTGTTGTTTAATGACACTCTATTATTTATTCAGCAATAGGGTCTTACCTTAGGCCTGAGACAGGTATCCAAGAGCTTTGACAGAAGTTTGATATCCATTCATCCAGTGATGGGCAACTGGGTTGATTCCAGTTCCTCGCTATTATGAATTGAGCTGCTATAAACATGGCTGAGCAAATGTTTTTCCAAGGTTAGCAGGACTCTCTAGGAATGTGTCCATTGTGAAGATATAATGATCTCACTTAATAATTGATTACAAATAATAAATATAATAATCTTACTTAATAATGGAAAGTTAAATTTGTTATGTTAAAATGCAAAATCCCTATTGATCTTCAGGTTTTTAGTGACTTGAGATGGCGCTGCAGTGGTTGCTAGTGTTTTGCCAAACCTGAGGCAGGTAATCGTGGCCTCTCCATAGAAAAGAACTTAGTTCATATGAGCTCTGAGCAAACGACGCCAAGATGATATCCTCCATGCGAATCACTGGCAAAGCGCCTTGATCTCTGACTCTCATTCATTTAGAGCTATGGGATCTCTCAACAATACAAAATAAGCCTTCTTCTCTCTCAAGTACCTGCTCATGCAGGAAGGGCAGAAAAGTTGATAGGCAAGAGAGAAAGCAAGAATGGAGGAGAGGTTCTCCTACCTTGCCCTGCCTCCACAAAGCACAGACCACCACAGTATCTGGGAAAGATTTATTCACTAATCCTTAAAATTCTCTAGGGATATGACTAGGAATTTTCTTTGTTCATTTATTCAGGTATTTATTTTTAGGTTAAGTGGCCGTTTTTTTTATTTACAAATAATCCTTACTTCGGTGGTCATGCTAAAGGTGTCTGCTTTTATAGAGAGAAATTCCATTGCTTTTCTGTTTCATTCAGATTTTATGAGTAGGTATGTATTTTATGAGTATGTATATATTTTATATTTTTAGAAACATGAGTATTTATATATGTACATGGACAATTATTATATGTACATATGATATGCATTATATATCATAAAAGATATGATGACCCCTTATATATTTAGCCCTGGCTTCTTGCTGGAACGAGATACTAGAAATATATTTTATTCAATGTATCATTTCCACTCAAATGGATAAGGGGAATCTCCTACTATCTCCTCTTCAAATCTTTATTCCTTTATAGCAACAATGACCATGCATTTGCTTAAATGATTTCTTTAGTTATTTCATCATTCTTTCCCCTGTTCCTAGTCCACTATCACATACTAAACTAAAAACAAAATGATACTCCTAGTTAGGCATGGTGCTATTGGTCTGTAGTCCAAGCAACTTGGGAGCTTGACATGTGGGAATCACTTGTGCATGTATGTTGTATAATACAGTGAGAGTGTGTGTCAAAAAACGAAAAAACCACAATAGTAACAATAGTAAAATCAAAATAAAATGAGACAAAACTTCTCATGAGGGCTGGGGAATCAATTCAGTAAGACAGTGTTTGCCTAGAATGGATAAGACCCTGGGTTTGATGCCCAGCACTAACAATTTATATACTTTTTCACATATATATGAATTGATGTGTATATATTAATATATGTATATATTTATGACCATGTCCAATTCAAATTCCAGCCACTGTAACCAATCCTCATGGGTTATCACAATGCCATTTTAACAGAACCCCTTTTCCATTCTCACTGTCTGTCCATTCTCCATTCAGCAGCCAAAACAGTATTTTAAGATAACAATCAAATTATTCACATTGCCTTATTAAAAATTGCCAACACACTTGAAATAACAACCAAGTTTTAATATTACTTGTTTGGAAAGCCCTGCATGGTCTAGTTGTATTATATCCCTTGGACCCTCTCCAAGCCCCCAAAGACCACCTCTTACTCTTAGAATTATTATCAACCATGTGCACTGCGCTGCACCAGAGAACACCAGAATTACCCCTTCTATGTGACCAGAGCACTGTGCCCATTGACCAGCCTCTCTTGTACAGTCTCTCCAGCATCTGGTAATCCCTCTTGTATTCTCAACTTCTATGAGATCAGCTTTTTAAATATTCTCCATGTGGGTGAGATCATGCAGTTTTTGTTTTTCTGTGTCTGATTTGCTTCCCTTAACATAATGTCCTCCAGGTCCATCCATGTTGTCGCAAGTAACAGGATTTAACTCCTCTTTATGACTGAATATTATCCCCATTGTATAAATGGGTCATATTTCTTTATCCATTTTTATCCAGTCATTCATTATCAGACATATAGGTTGATTCTAGATCTTGGCTACTCTGAACAGTTTGCAATTAACATGGGAATATGCTTTTCTTCTGACATGCTGATTTCATTTCTTTAATCAGAGACAGTTCTAGCAAACAATACTGCTTTAGACAAATTAGCTCATCCCTCTCTGTTCCTTGAGCACGTCAGGTTTATTCTCATCACCATGTTTTTCTTCTTGCTCTTTCTTCTACAGAGATTACTCCGAATCTGTGCAGAGATCCTGTTCACTGATATGGATGTGCTAGATGAGAGAAAGCAATATCGTTTACTCTCTCATTCGATGTTCATCGCTGAGATCCCTATCAAAAGACATATTAACAAGATAAAAGCACCACAATTTATTTAATACAAGTGTTCTGTCATACGGGAGCCTTCAGAAACGAAGACAAAGAAACAGAATCTGTATGCATCTTTTATGGGTAGCCATGTAAAAATGATTAGGACAAGTGTTATGATCTAGCTATAAATTCTGGAAAGAATTTAGGAAATCGTGTTTGCTCAGATGTCATTAAGCAGGCCTGGATGACAATCTGTCTCTACAGGCACTAGGAATGACATGGTTATATTATGTCTTCTGGGTAAATGGTGAAGGAAGGCTATGGAGCAAGTTCTAGTAAATTCCATGAACTGAATCAGGATGAACCAGCAAAAGTGGAGAGTAGTCTTTCTGTTCGTCCTGTTTCCCAATTTCAATATATCATCTTTCGGATGTGTGTCCTGACCCCTATCACATTATAAACACTATCAACCCAGACTACTCAACTCAGACACCCCGTTATATCACTCAATTTAAATGTCTGTACTTTTACAGCTATCGCATATGCCTCTTGGTCATCCATTGTTTATGATTTTTCTCCCCCACAGAATTTAGGCTCCATGGTCCCGAGACCTCATCTGTCTTGTAATCATTGTTGTGTCTGTGACTCATGTCTGGCAAGTGATAAGCACTCCATCGATGCTTGTAGAGGGAAAGGAAGCAGGGTAAGATAGGCAACTGCTCATAATATATATGACAGCAAATATATTAAGATATAGAAGAATCTATCTCAAATTAAAAAATGTAAAGGCCTAAAATGTGTGCAATAATAAATTCAGAAAGTTAGTTTTGAACTGAATTGGAAACCTAAAGCTCACTGTCCAGCTCTCCATTGGGCAAATCACTTTGCTTCAATGGGCTATCCTCTTTTTGATATAAAATAAGCAGTTAAGACTGGGATTTTAAAAAATTACCTAAATTCAAGTTATATTTTCTTTATGAGAATCTTAACCCAAGAAAACTATGCAATTTTTTCAATTAACCTAAAAAAATACCTACTCATATACTATTTCTCATTGTAATACTTTGTGACTATTCTCTGGTTTAAACCATAATATTCATAGTCTTAAGCTACCTAAATGCTCAGAATATTCCTAAACCAAATTTAGGGCTGGAGAAATCGCTCCAAGGTTAGGTGAGCTTCCTGAGCAAACAGGAGGCCCAGGAAGGCGGCCTGTCCAAAGTCAAATCTCCAGACCCCCAGAAAACAGCTGGGCAAGGCCAAGCATGCCTGTAACTCCAGTCACGCAAGGCAGCAGACATCTGAGATGGGATGGAGCACCTCCAGCTCTGGAAACTGCAAAAAAGAGACTCTGCTGGAAAACAAAACCAGGCAGAAAGCTACAGAGGGACACCCAGAAGGATCCACACTGCACGGAGAGCTTACCCCACAGCAGAGAAGTATATGGGGCTCCACCAGGGCACTTACACTTACATGAAGTACATGCACTATCCACATAAGCACACACCACCACCACCAAATTTCACGTATACACATGAAAGTGCACACCCACACACATACACACACTAAATAAATAAATAAATAAATAAATAAATAAATAAATAAAGCAAATTGGATCACATAAAGTTAGGAACTTTTTCAATATTAAAAATGGAGCTGGTCATTAAATTAGAATTTGGAAATATATCTCCCTGAGGATGTCAATACCCTTCTATCACTGTGCTACAGTACAGGTGTGTCAGGTCTAGATACAAACTCAGTGCCAGGTGAAAACCACCCTATCCTTAGGAGAACTCTGATTTAAAATTTCTAAGTGCCTGCATATAGAAATCACATCTCTCCTTTTGTAGTTTGTTGGTCAAACAGAAGCAGTCTGCTCAGTTGATCTTCTATATATGCTACTCTTCAAAGACAGTCTTATAAAAAGAAATAAACTCTCCAAGGAAGGACATGAATGTAAAAAAATAGATAATAGGACCCTTTCTGATAGGTTCCATGAAATTCATTTTTCTTAAGCAGTCATAAATCTGGGTGTCTTTCTACTCTCTTCTGTATCATCCCCAGGACCTAAGACATTATATTGAATATTAGTGATCTAAAAATCTTAAAGTAATTAAAATGAAAAGGGAAATGTTGTAAAGCAACACAAAATTGTATTTTTGGATGACATACACAGCTTTAGTGAAATGAGTGACCCTTCCTAAGACTTCTCTTTATTTTTTATATTTTGGCTGCTTATGAGGCAGCTCGTGTTAGTTTCAGAAAGCATATGAAGGCAGCATCTTCCTATAGTGTCTTCAAAAGGAGACATGATGATGAGATAAGAATTATCTTCTTCCCTAAACTGCTGAATAAGAGCAATCTCCAAAACCCAGGCAAAGGCCCACACTGCCAAAGACAGCTTGTTACTGGAGCACTGTACTACTTGAGATTTACTGCTTATTAAAATGCAAAAGCCATTACTTCCCCCAGAACAAATTCTGTGAGCAGAGATGAACCTAGGAAGCTTTTAGCCCATTTCCTGAATCATAAACAAAGAGCCCTGTACACAGCAACTATGAGACGTAGAAGGGAGTGTATTATATGATCCTTATTGGATTACTCAAAGCCTCAGCGAAGCTCCCTTCAGAAGTGATATAAATCAAAGCTAACTGCTTCCATAGAAAAGCAATCAAGTTTTTAAGAGAATATCTTTGTTCCCTCAGGTTGCTCAGTAAGATTTAGATGCTTCTATTAGGACCTTTTCAATGGAGCATACTTAAATAATTACAATAAGCTAGCCTGGAAAAACACCTGGACAGGCTTGGAAGGGAATTAAAAGTGATCATTTGATTTCTAGCTTTGGATACTTTAGAAGTATTTCTTCTCTCTCTCTCTCTCTCTTTCTCTCTCTCTCTCTCTCTCTCTCTGTCTCTCTCTCTTTCTTTCTCTCTCTTTTCCCCTCCCATATGCTTACACACACCACCTCTTCTCAATAGCAACTAGCTGTTTTAAATAGGGAAAATTCTATTATTTTCACATTTTAGTATTATGACACTAAATAATATATACACAAAATTACTTTATACTATAAATACCTTCCATGTGCTTTTAAAAGAAGCTTAAATTTGCAGAGGAGGGACAATTAGCCGAATTTTGTCTTTTACCGATAAATGTATTCACAAAATTAGATATGAATTCTACCTTTGTAGGAAGTTTCTAAGCATGAAAAGTATTTTTAAAAAGTGTGTGTGTACTTAGAACTATGACAGATTATAGAAAATGCAAAATAACTTCAAAGCATAGTTTATAGCATCAAGGCGCCTATATTTTTCTGGACCGAGATAGCCTACGAAAATAGTAAACACAAGATAATAAGTGTGTGTTTAATTCTGTGGCAAGATTATAGGTGCCATAAGAATTCAGGCACACAGAAAAATCAATAGAGCTTATCAGGCTTAGAGAATTTTGTGGAGAAATGCATCTTAAGTTGAGAGAAGGGTTTTGGATTTGCTGTTATAAATTGTTCAGAGTAATTGTAGATTTCGAGCAGGAGAGTGACGGATGAAACCAACGCTGGAGGAAAATGTGGAGCATCACATCAGTGTTCAGGAAGTGGTAGATGACAGAAGAGGGTGCTAATAGAAACCTAAAGTCACACCTCAGGGACAGCATGGGAAAGGCCTGTGCTGTGAGGTGGCTTCTAGGGATAGAAAACTGACATTTGGAAGAAAAATTGATAGGTCTTCATGACTGAGTGGAAGTGTGTAAGACTGGATTATTAATTAAATTCCATATTGTAAGAGCTAACAAGGCATCCGTACAGGGGATTATCACTGTCTTAGTTCACATCCCCCTGAGAACGCAGCCTGAGATAGATGGCATTGATACCAGTCACTGACCAGGGACAAAAGTCCCAGAAAAGTAAGAGGATAAAAGTACAAAAGTAGAAGAAGGAGAAAAGTCAGTATAGAATACTATTTATATAATGCTTAGTAATGTGAATAAATAGGGTTTGTGGCCATGAGGACCTTCAAAGACACCATGACTATCATGTTTCAAGAGTGTGCTGCTACAAGCTAGGTACTAGGAAATGCCACCCCTGATGTGCACACACTTGGTTGAGAGCTACTCCTGGTGTCATTGTGTTCCTTGAGATCTCAGTTGATTCTAAGGGCTGAAGTCTTAGAGAAAGCCCTGGGGTAATAGAGAGAGATTCAAACCCATAAGCCTGATACCAACAGAGGTAATGGCACTTCACAACCACAACTGCACTGAGATCTCTAGGGACACAGCGTCACAATAAGAACTGAGGCTGTAAACACTCACTGAGAGTTAGGGCACTACATAATCAAAGGACCAGAGAAATAGATCTCAATGATTAATTACTAGGTTCTAAGCTTGAGGTCTTTGGGTAACAATGTAGTGTTTTCTCCTGGGAAACTTCAGATATATTGCTTTCCTTCTAAACTTCCTCATTCTCCTCTACTTCTAAGTAGTCACAATACTTCATAATATTATTATGAGAGCATAATAAGTTAATGCATGTACTCACTAGCCCAGTAAGAAAGAAATCCCCATAAATATTGTGTCTTAATAATGTTTTTCCATTGGATTCCTTATGAAGCAAGCAAGCGAAAGAAAGAAAGAAAGAAAGAAAGAAAGAAAGAAAGAAAGAAAGAAAGAAAGAAAGAAAGAAAGAAAGAACAGGATCTGGAATGGGACATAGGTCAGTCAATAAAGTGCTTGCCTTGCTTACAAGCATAAGACTTGAGTTTTATCACCAAAACACTTTTTAAAAATACATGCATAAATCACATACTTGAAATCCCACTGCTGGGAAGACAAAGACAGGCAAATCTATGGGATTCACTTGCTGACCAGCCAAGCCTACAAAGAAAATTATAGAACAATCAAAAGCTGTGTCTCAAAAGTGGTATACGCCACCTAAGAAATGACACCTTAGTCCAAGGGCTTCCACACACATAACACACACAAATCAAATGAGTGCTATCTACTCAGAAATAAAACTATGTTCTCCACAATAGACTAGAAATACCTATTCTTTTCTAGAATACTTAAATATTCTCTGCTTCTATGGCTATTATTTCAATAAAACATGAAATACATATATACTCTGCATGGGTGATCAGAAAAGGAACTTACCAATATCTTCTCCCAATTATAACATACGTGAAACAGTTTATTCAAATGCTTTCAACAAAATATCCAGTACTACAAGTTGTCAGAAATTCCTTTAGTAAGAAATATAACTTTTTTATACCATAAAGCTGAATCAGTTACCATGAATTCAAGAGAGACCTGTGCTACAAAGCAAGACCCTGTCTCAAATTCACCCTCCTCCAAAAAATAAAATAAAAATTTAAAGCAATTTTTAAAAATTAAAATAACTGTAAAATAACAACTTGATGCTATTTCACCTTATAGAGGCAATGGCTGATATAGAAGGACTATTTCAAGACATGGATTAGAGGTATGATGAAAAAAACGTGATCCACCGTGTCAAGGAAATATTGGGCATTCATTTCCTGGCATCAATAGAAGCTTGCTACAAAGCAAGATGAGAAATACTAATTAACCAATGAATTAACTAAGACACGCCAACTTTCATCTCTGCAGGTGAGACTGAGGACAGCAGAGAGACATGGCTGAGTCAGGTACTTAGATATGACTATAAAGATAATCCCACCCATTCACCTGCCCAAATTCCTTACTACAACCTTTTTGAGAGTGAACCATCCTTATTTCAGTAGTTCGTCTTCTTTAAAAGGGGTTTAACATCAGATATTTACTGCTGATTTGAAAAGTCTACATCTGTGTTATTCATCCACTGTTTGCTCAGACAAGTGTCAATCTTTCAGGTGCTTAAAAACAGCTCTCATAAGGCCTCTCTATAACCTACACATCTGTGTCTTCTCCACCTCCTGCTTTGATATATGTTATTCTTACAATGTTAAGTGCCCTGCAGTTATTCGATGAATTTCTTGAACTAGTGTCATAAACTGGTCTCATCACCCAAGATATTATCCAATCAACAAAGACTTCAGTGGAAATTCCTCTTTAACCCTAAAATTATATTTATTTGTTTTTCTTAATGTGAGCTCATTTTTCTTTATGACTTTCACATTTGTTTTAGTGTCACTGGGCCTTCTTCCTTTTTTAAAAATTATCTTAGGAACATCTAATTCTCATGAGGCACTGAAAAATATTCATAGCATAGATGCACTCAAAAATATAGTATAATTTAAAGTGAAAGAAAACCATAGACATTAAGGCTACATGCTGTGATTTCACCTATATGAAATATCCCAATTTAAAATGGAGAGAGTAATGATGATTGCTCAACATTGGAAATATACTAAAATCATTGAACATTATACTCTAAAGATAGAATTACCATGATATATCAGACAACTTTTATCAAAATTTTTAGAAAGTTAGTGAGAATGTGATTAAGAAAAACAAGGATATGAATCAAAAAAATAGCCAATGTAGACTCATAAATTACAATATTCCATCATGGCACCACATGCCTGTAATTCCAGCACCGAGAAAGCATGAGAAGGATGATTAAGAGTTTGAGAAAAGCTTTGTCTTTATAGTGTGACCCTGTCTCAAAAAGTGGAATATTATTTAGCAATATAAAGGAATGAAATACTCATATAAAAATACAATAAAGATAAATCTTGAAACAAACATGCAAAATCAATGAGAGAGACACAGAAGGACATATGTTTTATGATTTTATGTACATGAAATATCTATAAAGTAACATATACAGAGAGTGAAAATAGTTTTTAAGAGGTTTGAGGAGGTTACAAATGGGATTGACTGATAAGAAATACTAGGTTTGTGCTCAGTTCCCTGAGTCATGGTGGGTGAGTTTTGAGTCAGCTTTGTTGTTGAGATCTTAAGTATCTCTGGATCTTTGCCCTGAGTTGTGTTGTGTACCATTGGTGTCTGTCTCCATTGACCTTTCATGGATTATCAGACTTGCTGTGGTGATTGGTCTCCTGTTTGTCTTGTCACTTTCTCATAGGTTTAATTTGGGCCCAGTGTGAAGGTTAGGTGTGGTTTGTCTCCTGCCAGGATATCAGCCTTCATTAAATGTCTTGTTGATGGAATTGAGTTGTCCCCAGCTCTCTCAATGCCTTCTGAAAAATATAAACAGAATCTCCATCAGAGAGTGAGATCAATATACATTAAATGAGAAAACATTGCTATTTTGGCTAACTTCTAAGCCTCTCTGTACATCTCTAATAGTGGGAATTTCCCCCTAGGAGCCCAAGATCTTTGTCCCCATAAGATTTTGCCATGGATCCCAGTTCCAGTTAAGGGTTCATTGTCAGTAAGCGGATCTCTTAGCCATTCAGTAAGCCATTGATTACCCTCCTCGGGTTAGTGCCTCTATTGCACAGATGAGCATTTCTTGACTTGCTGGTCTCTTCCATACAGCTGTGTGTTCAGCATTCTTGTGACAACTGTCTGTATTATATATCAGAGGAGGTGGAAAGATTGTAAGAGCCATAGTGGGGGAGAATATCCAGAGACATTGCCTCCTCAGCAACAATACACAAAGGGGGAAAGAAAAAAAAAGCAGCAAGAAAAACTGGCTCCCTCGGGTGCAGTTCATACCCCCTGTCCTATGGACAGATCCAGAAGGCACACTGAGGAAGGACCCCAGGGTGTAGGAGGGAAACAGGGACACATTCACAAGATTTGATTTATTTATTTATTCATACCAAATATATTTAAAAAAGAAATACTAGGCTTGGGTTGACGATTGGTGATGACAAAGGTCTGGAAGTAGTGACACGGTTATACACAACTGTCAGTGTTCTAAAAACTATTGAATTATATGCCTTAAAATTACTACGATGATGATTTTTTGTGTATTTATCTGAATAAAATAAATTTAAAATTTGTTGGTTGAAGGGCTGGAGAGATGGCTCAGCGGTTAAGTCACTTGCCTCCAGTGCCTAAGGCCCCCGGTTCAATTCCCCAGTACCCACATAAGCCAGACCCACAAGGTGGTGGCCCTGGTGTTCTCTCTCTCTCTTGATATCTCTCTCTCTCTCCTCTCTCTCTCTCCTTGAAAATGAATAAAAAAATATTTAAAAAATAAAAAAATGTTGGTTGAAATTATTATGATTAACATTGACTACTAACAGTGACATTGGGTGAATAACTTCCCCAGTTCCTGGTTATAATCACCTTTTTACTTGCTGTTTATAATTGCTGCAATAATCATTGTCCACATTAGCCAGCTGCTGCCTGTTCTGCTTCCCACACTCTTGTGGCATTAACTTTTCCTGAGGACGTATGAGCAAACGTCCATTCCCCCCAGATATAGCACCAATGATAGGCCTAAGGAATGATTCCTCACAAGTCTACCTGAGACAGGAACTAAGTGAGACTTGGGATATTAAAGATAGCATAAATTAAGATTTATTTTTGCCACTTCGTACCAAACAAGGTTTTATTTGTCTAGTTCTGGTAGTGAACACCTTTAATCTCAGGACTCTGGAGGCTGAGGAAGGAAGATGGCTGAGTTCAAGGTCAGCCTGGGCTAGAGTATGATACTTCAGAATAAAATGGAAGGAAGAAAGGAGAGAGAGAGAGAGAGAGAGAGAGAGAGAGAGAGAGAGAGAGAGAGAGAGAGAGGTAAAAGTGAAAAAGAAATAACCAATTATCACCAACCCCAGAGTCTTCACTCCCTCAGGAGGAAGAGTAATGAAAATAGCTACATAAGAGATTATTATTCAAGACTGACAAAGACTAGGAAGAGTGAGAGCAGCTACTTTCTTTCAACAAAAGAATGAGCAATAGTTTTCCAGTGAAATTCTCCATCTGCCATTTGATTCCTAATTCAAAGTAGAGTCACATTGTGCAGGCTCATTTGTGTTGAGTTTTCAGAGTTTTCCAATCCTTTATTTATCTCGAAGCTCTCTAGTAGTTTGCCTGGAATATAAGGCAGAAATTTGGGTTCATGCTGGATGATTAGTTTAAAGCACAGTAATCTTTTGGTTACCTAGAATTCTTTTCATACACTCTACCTCTAAGGCATAAACATTTGTAGGTGTCACATAGGTATGAAACATGTGGGAATTGTTTCTCTATGCCTGGTATATTTCATATTACATTCTTTCCTCGAGGTTCATTCTTGTTTCTGATGACAGCGTTTCTTGCTTTTCTCTAGCAGAATAATAGAATGATGCTTACCAGGGAGAGGGTCTGGGAATTGAGAAGGTGTTGGTCAAAGTGTATAAAATTACAAATAGAAGTGAGTTCTTGAAACAACTTGGGAAAGTGGATATTAAAGGTTCTCAACACAAAATGAAAATAATATGATATATTGCATACTTTAATTATTTATTTCACAATATGTGTATATGTATATATATGGTTTCAAATCTCCATGAGGTATACCATAAACACAAGCAATTGTGTCTATAAACTCAAAATAAACATACAGGAAAAAGTTATACAATACACAATTTCTTATAAAGGAAAAATGATGGCAGATTCTGAATTCATTCAAGTAATTCAATGAAGAAGTATTTCTGTGGAAAGAACTCTGTGTGGAGTTTTGTGCTGTGATCTTGGAGGGCACCAAACAAATCACCACCATTGAGCATATTGCTTAAATGCCACATCTACATATATATTAATAGGAAAATAAGTAAATAATATCATTCTAAAATGAGAGAAAATATAGAATTCATAATACTAAGTGATGAGTAGAACAGGTTGTAATGTCTATAAAGATTTCAAATGAATGGACTATTTAAGTGTGATGAATCACTAGAAGATAATAGAAAAGTCCATTGGGTTGCAAAATTGGTACAATGAAAAATGAAAAATTAAAATGAGAAAATATTTTGGGATTTAAATTTAGGAGTTAAAATTAGTACTTTATTTTTATTTTTGAATAGAAAATTATGAAAATCCAGTTATGAGGGATTTAGCAGAGAAGAAAAATACACACCACTCAGAATAGCCCTGAAGGCTATAAGAACTAAGAGAAAGGAGACATTGATAAGCAATTTTAAGTGTATAAAATACACTCAGCTTGGGAAGTTGTCATTCCCACAGATGGAAATCGGAAGGGAAGCACAGCAGAAGGTCAAGTGGAGCAGTTAAAGCTCTACCTCACACTGGATGGGGTAAAGGTAATGACAGATCTCCTGGGTGTGAAGTCTGGTATATAGGTAGTCATATGTCAAAAACTCAGAAAATGTAAATAGAACTATATGTAACTGACAGTAAATTTGTGAAAAATAAGCTCTCCAAAGGAAGAAAAATGTGAAAAGTGATAGACTGCAATATTGAGAAGTGCAAATTTGTAGGTAAGACAAGAACAACATGGCAGAAGAGAAACATGGCAGATAGAGATGATATTCTTGTCAAAAACTGGCAGAAATGGGGGGCAGACATATTCTCAGACATCATTCAAGCATTTATGTGTGGAATTAGCAATTCAAGCAGTGAAACGAAGAGATTGTGTAAGATGGTAACTAAGGAAAAGTTCTCCAATGTGATATTCACCCCAATATATTGTACTGCCCCAAACCATGAGAAATTGGATCCTGAATTGATCTGTTAATGAGTAAATTAGGCAAGATAAGGAAAAATTGAGTGAGAGTAACACATAACATCAAAACAGTGGAAATCTCCACTATGGAGATTCCTAAAAAAGATGAAAATTGATTTACCATCTTGGCCAGCTATTCCACTCCTCCATATCTACCCTAAAGGCTCCACTCTCTACTTCAAGATACTTATTAAATAATGTTTATCAGGGCCATATCCACAATAGCTAGGAATTGGCATCAACCCAGATTCCCTTCCACTGATGAAGGAAAATGAAGATATGGCACACTTACACAATGGAATTCTACTCAAAAGTAAGGAAAAATGGAATTTGTAGAAAAATGGATGTCCTTGAAAAACAGCATCCTAAGCAAGGTCACACAGTCTAAGAACGATAAGCGTTGCATTTTTTCTCTCACATGGGTCTCCTAAACTAGACCAGCCCAAGAGGAGCATAAAGGGGAGGGGTAGTATTAGGACTATAGTGACCAGAAAAATGAGGAAACAGGGAGGGAGGAGATGGTGGGATACCAGATGAACCAATAGAGGGAATATTGGGGTGGAGCAGTGGGGAGAGGGTGATCAGGAAAATGGAAGTTGGTGAGGGGAACTACACAAAACCAAAAACTAAAGCAGTCAGCGCAGTAGGACCCTGCCTCCTAGAAACTAGTATATGAGCTAGAACCCCAATTAAGGGAGGTGGATGGACCAGACCAAAATGCCCAGTAGAAAGTGGAGAAAGCTCAATCTGTAATCCACGGGGTCTGGCTTGTGGATCCTTGGTCCAGATCTAGGTTAACCCCCACAGTGAGCAGTTGGCTAAGGTGATCCAAGAGATCCCCCAAAACTAAGGTCAAACACTTGGTTACCCAACAGAGCTAAAAGGTAAAACCCTATTGCTGAAGACACCACAGACTGCTGCTTCAGCACACCAAGAGACAACATGAGAAATGAGAGGAAAGAAGCCCTCAAGGTGCTGGAAAGTGCTATGGGAGCTACTGAGTGAAGATGGTCACCAACAGCAAGAATGAGCAGGAGACCCAGCAAGCCATGCAAACTGTCAGACGGGCAAGAACTACACACTGTGCATTAGTGGCACAGAGCCATTGTGGGTAAACAACTGCCTCTGACTGGACGTGGGGCCTGCTCAGTGGGAGAGAACTCATAACTGGTACTGGGAACCAAGTCAGAACCCTATGGTCAGGAAAGTCACAATATCCAGAGAGAAGCCCCCAGCTTTCCCTGTACAAGTGCAGTGGGTAGCCTTTTCAAAATGTCTCTCAAGTTCCTAGGCACATCTCCTTGAAACTGCTCTCACCATTGTTTGGAGATTCTTTTTTATTTTTCAGATGGAAGACAATACTGGGGAGATCCAAGATCCATCAACACAAGCAAAGACGGTCAAATACTCACAATGAGAAATGCCACCTCCGCCACATATATCAGAACCCAGAAGAAATTGCTGGAGAAGCAGTAATGTGAGTATTGTTCAAAAAGCTAGCCAGACATCCACATCCAGGAAAACAGCAACAGACACTGTGATGAAGAGAAACACATCATAGTAGAAATACAGAGGCTACAGAGAGGTCTACACTAACTGAGAACCCACCTGCTAAGGCTCAGAAACTATTGCAGAAGAGGGGGTGGATAGATTGTAAGAGCAACAAGGCAGGTATAAATGGCCAGAGGCACTGCTCCTGCCAGAGACAAAAGCCCTAATTACCTCACAGTGAACATCAATAACCCTACTGAGGAAGGCCTGCAGGGAAATGGGGACCAAAGTAGGGGACATATCACAACTTACATTAAAAATAATTTATTAATAAAAATTATTTAAAAATAATAAAATAGACAAATATTACTTGTGACTGCTAAAATTATATATGAGCAACACTTAATACTAGTTTGGCAGATTAATATATTCCATCCATTTTTATTGTTATCAAATGTATTGAAGATGTGTCATTTTAGGAATATATATATATATATATAGTGTGTGTGTGTGTGTGTGTGTGTGTGTGTGTGTGTGTGCATTGTTACTGATTGAACCCACAGGCTTATACTGTTATTCAAGAGTTCCATCACTGAGCTATACTATAACCATGCATATAGATAGTTAATGAACAGGACCAAACTTGAACTCCAAAGCTCAAATAAAGACACATATTTGAAATGATTTTCAATCTTACTTGTTATAAAATAAATATCCTCTCTGAGTCAAATTTATCTGAAAAATGTCCCTTACGATGAAGTTATTATTGGCCTGACACTTTCAATTATCTAATCCTTTAAAGATCCTAAAGTAAAGACATTGTTCATGTAGTCTTCTAATTCTAAGGGTCATGAATTAAAGAATAATTTGTTTTCTGAAAAAAAACACAATAAATACATAGTTCAAAATAAAACAATATCAATTAAAAATTTACCACATTAACACATTCAAGAAAGAAAATATATGTCTGTCTCAATTGGCACATAAAATTATATATATATATATATATATATATATATATATATATATATATGTTGAAAGTCTTTAATCATTAATTAGCTATATATATATATAATTAATCATTAATTTAATCATTAATATAATTAATGATTAAAGACTTTCAACAAACCAGATAGAGAAGGAAACATTTGTATTTATTTTTGTAATGCTGGAGACCAAATCTTGAAGATCAAGCTCCCTACCAGTAGCTATAATTCCAGACCACACCTTCACTATTCTAGGTAAAGGATGTTTATGAAAACTGAACAGCTGGAACTACAATTATTGTAAAATATTGAACATATTCCTCCTAAGATATTGAAAAGAATAGACATCTACTGATAATACTCTTTCAGTCATGTCATAGAAGAAAACCACAGTACAATAAAGTAAGAGCTAATAATGAAAGCAAAATATTGAAAAGAGAAAGGAAAATTCTTTTCACAGACAATATGATTGTTTATATTGAAAATTAAAAGGAATAATATAATATTATGAGATAAAATACCAATACTCAATTTCAATTTTATGTGTGTGTGTGCATATGTGGGCATGGTCATTTGTGTGCAGATGCACATGTGTGTATCGGAACACATGTGTTTGTGGGTACATGGAGGCCAGAAGACAACTTTGGGTGCTATCTTCCAGAGGCTATCAACCTCCATTGACACAATGTCTCTCACTGGCACCAATGAGGCTAGACTGGCCAGGTAAGCAAACCTCAGGAATCCTCCTGCCTCTATCTCCCAAACTTCATGGTTACAGGTGTGCACCAAGACATCTTACACAAGAGTGGAATCAAACACAGCTTCTCATTTTTAGAGCAATTGCTTGACCAACAGGGCCACCTACCCCGGCTTAGATTTGTTTTAATAAATCATATTTCCGTGTATTAGTGAGAAATAAAACATTGAAAAGGTCAATTGAGCAATGAAATTTATACATATACTTAGCAATAAATTTAGTGTATGGGAAGATAGCATAGAGTATGTGCTTACCATGAATTAAGCTCTGGTTTCTGTTTCCAGCACTCAAAACAAGAGTGAAAACCCAAAGGTATGGAGATAAAGGAACCCTTCTATCCTATTGGTGGGATGTAGATTTATCCATGAAGTAAAACAGCATAGGTACTCTTCAGATATTAAAATAAAAGATTACTCTCTGATCGGCAAAGAGATCTGCTCAGTGGAAAGGAACCCATAGTTGGAAAGGGGAAGAAGGTTAGAATCCTATGAAGACCAAGACTATGGACTCCAGTGAGAAGTTCCCACTAGTCTTCTGCCAAAAGTGAGGCTACACCCATCAAAATGTCTCTAAATTAACAATGCTTATTCCTTCTAACCTATCCCGATCTCCCTCTTCATTGGAGAATCTGTTTTTCTTTTTCAGAAAGTAGCAAAAACCAAGGATGACTAAAATCTATCAATACAAGAATAGAAAACTGATTCCCTGACAGGAGATGAAGCACCCCTCCCACATCAGCTAGGGCCCAAATTGAAACCACAGAGGAACTATGGAGGTAAGCAAGAGAGTTGCTTCTACTGTGAGTCTGACAACCTGCACTAGGACTATGGAGACAGACACTGAGGACACTCAAAATGTTTCGATGCAGAAATCCACAAGGTGTTGAGAGCTCAGCACTAAAGTGAACTTAAAACACACCCATCCAGGTTCAAGGAATTTTGCAGAAGAGGGGACAGAAAGAATTTAAGAGTCACAGTGTGGGAGGGAATATGCAGATGCTGACTGACTGCTGCTGTCTCAATTCCTAACTCACAACTCCATGGTGGATACCCACAATTCCAGGAAGAAGGGCCCCCAATGGAGTAGGAGCAGAGGGGAGAAAAATGAAGGTACTGACATAGGATGTATCAATACAAAGTTTCTACTTAATAAAAAAGAACATAATTACTACATGATCATACAATCCCACTTCTGCAGACATGAAACCTATTCAAGGTGTTAAATATCTCCACAATATTCAGAAGTGGTTATATACACAATGCAGCATTCAGCCATAAATGACAAAATTGTGTTGTTTCTAGGAAAATGGATGTAAATGGACAGCATCTTTTTTAAGCTAAATAAGCCAAACTCACAAGGGGAAGTAATGCATCCTTTACCTCAAATGTAGAATTTGGGGAAGAAAAACAAACACATACACAAAAGTATAAATGAGACCAGGGATACGAAATGCAAAGAGGTTACAGAAGTGGACAGATAAGAAAGGGTATCAGAAGAGGAAAATGCCATAAAATTATATAGTACGCACATGAGAAAATGCTTTAATGAACCCCACTATTTTGTAAATTAACATATGCTAATAAAGTGCTTAAAATTATACTTTAAAGAAAATAAAAATTAAATCCTTTCAATAAAGTTATACCAGCCTTCAATATTAATTTTTTTAAAAAAAATCAATGCTGAGAAAAATAAAGATCAAAATAAACACAGAGATAGACCATGGACTGAAAGCCTTAGTAGTATTATGATAGTAATCCTCAACTTAATCTGGATATCTAACCATCAACATCAACATGTCAGCAAGTTTCTTGGATAGAATTGGCAAAGTAATTTCAAAATGTACATGAAAATGACAAAAACATAGTGGCAAAAGTTAATCTTGGGGAAAAAAGATCAAACTGAAAGATTTACACAATCTGATTTCAAAACTTACACTAGAATAAAACTATAGTAATCAAATCAGATGACATTGCCCTAAGAATAAACCCACAGAGGAAAAGAACTGAACAGTACATGTTAGAACTTCATATCCATGTACAAAATGACTCTACCTTTGACGCATGCTGCAAAGCAATTTCATAGAAAAAGAAAGGTTTGCCAGAAACTGCTGTGTCAGAAGTAAAATATCTACATCTCTGTCTGTAAATAATTATTCAGTAGACATTTTGAATATAAGCATTTAAATGATTAAATATAAATGAAAACCCCAACTCATATACTACTGGAAATAAATGAAAGTATCCTCATAATTTGGGGTATCTAACTTTTTCTTTTACAAACACACAAAAAACATTAATCATAAAAGAAATAACTGAAATAAAGTTCATCAAAATTCAAATTTCTGCTCATCACATTAATCTATTACCCAAAAGTGGTGACTTATGCAGAGCGTTAAAGTTTAAACTACATATGGTAACTTTTTTAAAGGGACCCTGATCTATTGCATAAACAGAATTAAAATAACTAATTTAGGAAGCAAAAAGAAAACAATTTCAATAATAATAAAAAAATTTAAGTAAAGTTTTTACCAAAGTAGATGTACAAATGTGCATTAATGAAAGAGCCCAGTATAGACATAATTACACATCTGAAAAGTGGCAGGTAAATATAATAAAATTTCCACCTGTCTCACAAGAATAGCTATCAAAGTATTGACCCTAAATGTGGGTAAGAATGAAGAGGAAACAGAGGTCTTATACATTGTGTGTAAACATAAAAATGGCACAGCACTATTGGAAAACTTTACCGAAATGTCATATAAAATTAAACACACAACACAGCCTTTAATCCTGCAACTTGGCTCGTAACTGTTCACCTGAAAGTGGTAAAGTCCCTATTCAAGTCCAGGACATATATAAAAATCATCCTGGGGTCTCCATTCATGAAAGCCCAGAACCTTTTCATGTATATCCGCAAACAAATTATGATCTATTCAAACAATAAACTGAGTGGTGAAAATTTCTAGGTGCTTTTTCTCTCCTGTGAGTGTGCACCTTGTGGTTCCAGCTGTGTGCAGTTGTAGAACTGCACACTAAACCTCAGGCAGCTCTGATGGTTCATCTTCATTGCCAAATACACTGGACTTTGAATCTCCATGGAAACACACCCTGGGTATGTGCACAAGGGTATTTCCTGAAAGGTTTAACTAAACCAAAGAAGACAATGAACCCCGAGTGTGGATGGCACACGTCCATTGCATGGATGGGTTGGGGAGGGCACAGAAGTTGGGTTGAACAGAAGAAGAAGAGAAGCTGAGTCCTGGCATCATCTCTCAGCTTACTGGTTATGATCACAAAGCTACCCCATGCTGTGTGACCTCCCCACCAGGATGGAGGGAACCCTCAGACTGTGAAAAGGAGCACACATTTCTCCAAGTTGCCTTTTACAGTTACTTTTGTCACAAAATGAAGTAACTAACACAGTGGCTATGCAGTAATGGTCCAGTTAACTGAGGACATAAATGTTCTTGCCTGATGAAATATTCCATATTGTGATAATGGTGTGGTTAACATAAGTAACTGCATTTACCAAAACACATATCATATAGTCGAGTCTAACCTAGCCTATCATATCAGAACTCATATTAAACATCTGTGTATTTTGCCATACAAGTACGTACCAAGTTAAAAAATGAACAAAAAATAAAATTTGATAAGTTTTAAGTCTAATTTCAGCAGCTCACATTTTTCAAACATATTAAACAATGAAATAAAAAGGAATAAGGTGTTCTGATCCGTGTGTTATCTTTGCCTGGCTTGACTATTACTGAACCATCAATAACATTCATACCATCACCCTCAAAGACTGGTAATTACTGAGAAAATCTCTAACATTTAAAAAAATCATTATTTATTTATTTAATTATTTGCAAGCAGAGAGAGAGAAAGAAAGAAACAGAGAGAGAATGGGCCCTCAGGGCCTCCAGCTGCTTCAAATGAACTCCAAATGCATGTGCCACTTTGTGCATCTGGCTGTGCAGGGAAATCAGACTCAGATCATTGGGCTTTGCAGGTAACTGGCTTAACTGCTGAGCCATCTCTCCAGCCAATCCCTACCATCTTTAGGTTACTATACAAATTTAGTAAGACAAATCTCATCCAAGTTACTGAACATTTGAATATATTTCCAGGAGAAGTTAGTCTAATTTTCCCATCAAGTTCTGATGCTAGGTAACCAGTTATTGAAACTAGTTAGCACTGGCAAGTAGTTTTAGTAATTTAAAATAGTACTTGTGATTGCCTAACGTTTTGTTTTGTTTTATTTTTTGTTTTTTTCAAAAGCTGCCTGAATATTGATGACATCTACTCATCAACATCTTTTGTTTGCCAAAAACACTTTCATATGCTTTTTTGCAAAAATTTAGCAAACTGTGATTTCAATTTCAGCTGCCATTGGATACACAGATATGATCTGGATAACCTTTGCGGTCCCCTGTGATTATATTCAAAACAGTTAATGTTTGACTTCTTTCTTAAGAGCTTTCATTCTTAAAGTCACAGACCCTTTTATTCATTCAATGCTGCATTCTTTGTATTCGACATGCCAAGGTGTCTGAAGCTGGTGATGAGACCTTTTTAATATAGAACTAAGATTTTCCATCTTATAACAGGGATAAATTAGGGCATTCATCTAAAAAAAAAAAGCAAAGTACTTGAATAGTGCAATCTCTGATGAAGAATGGGCAAAAAATGGTACTTGAGTCCTCTAAATTAGAGCATTAGTTCTTGTCCTGTAGAAGGGGGAAAAATCAGAACATTACACTGAACTAAATTGAACAGAAAAGCCAATAGAGAAGAATAAACTGGAAGGTGCTCAAATCAGGAGAGTGAAGGTGAGTGCTGAGAACATAACAAGTTTCAAAGGTAGGATCTTAACACCCAGGGCTCTGAATCACATGGCACACTATATTCAGACAGCCCAATCTAAGCTTCACACTTTCTCAAGATAGAAAAACAGCATTCCCAATTCAGGCTGCAGATGCCCTAGAGAAGCTGTTGGTGTCAATGTTTAAAATGGAGCTTGCATCTTAAGAAAAATGAAGTGGAAAACTAGGAAAATTATTTGGATATTTCGGGTTCACATAAATTAACCATAAATCCATGTAGTTACAAATTCAAGGAAAAGGTAAAATTTTGGCTCTTATGACTAAAAAAGTTTAAATTGGTGGATGGGTGAGTCTTTTTTGATTACTCAAATACAATTTTATCTCCTGAAATATGTAAATATTTCAAGCAAAATTGTTTGGCTCTAGACTATTCATGCCATATTTTTTTCATTTAACTTGCATGTGTGGATAAGTCTTAGTGGGGATTTGTATTACACATGGGAGCTCTTGTAGTTTGTTGGAAATGCCCCCAAGAGCACTCTGTGCAGGGACCTGTGGCTGAGATTCATTTGTCGTAGTACTAGCAATAAATACAGAGATTTGAAGATTGTATATATTCTCTGTAATCAAATGATAGAAGCTATGGTGCCAATTTTTTTAATTTAAAATTCAAATTCCTTGCATTTTAAAATATCTCCCACACCCAGATTTTGAAATGCAAATAGCTTGGTTAAACAGATAGGCAATAAAAAATTTTCATCTCTAGGTGAAATTAAATCTTCCTTTAATAATTCAGAGAATTATGTATCTCCAATCAAGAAAAAATGATACTAGACACATGACTATTGTGATTATATCGTTAATATAGTTTCATATTTGGAAAGAATGAAAATACAGATTAGATATGGAAAGTCAAGAAAAAACACTTTAAATCTTTTTTAACCAAGTAGATAATAATCAGTACATTTCAATGAATTTAATTTGTTAAACCAGAAATTGAATCATATTGAGGTGTTTTCTTATTAAGATGGATACCTAATTAGAAGTGGTTCAGAGAGATGCTGGGGTATGTTTTGGTTACTAAAGGAAAAACTTGTTAAAGGCAATGTAATGGCTTGGTCTTATTCTTCTCTGTCTACCACGGCTCCTCCCTCCCAGGAGCAGCCAATAAAGGGTTTCTTATTTGAGGAGGGGAAGGAGGTCATGTAAAGACACTTGCAGAATGATGCTGCTCACATTAAAAATTCATGCTCCACTCCCTGAATCAGAAAGTTCTGAGAGTGTGGTGTCCATTTCATATGTACCCTATGTGATTCTTATCACCAAGCAAATTGTGAAATCTAGAATGTGAGATGATTCAGGGAGTTATCTCAAGAAGAAAAGACAACTCTACAGGACCGCAATGGAACAGTGTCCATAACTTGAGCCCAGCTTAATTTTACCAAGGGGTTTATAGAACAAAACCTTCCTGTGGTAGTCAAGGTGATCCACTCAGACACAATAGTGAGTGGTGTGAGTATGGAGATACCATAAACAAACCTGGCTTCTTTTTGTCCTGTGGTGTTGCTGGAAGCCTAGCTTGTTACCAGATCTGGCTGTCATTAACCAAAGCATCTGCCTGGCACTTTATATTAGAACTGAGGGAAACGCCCTGGCTTTTACTGCAATTATAATCACTAGCCTGGACTTACCCTGCTGCCTGAAATAAAGCCAACCATCTTAATGAAAAGAGGCAAACTTGCATCACATTCCTAAGTGGCCTGTGCTGACTTTACCAGTGGTCATATTAAATAACAACTCTGTAGTTTTACTAAAACAAGACATGTGACTAAATAAAATAAAATAAATCGGTGTCCTCTAATTATAGAGATGTGTCCCCTCAGCATTCAAGTACCAGTCTCTGATTTCCTGCACTTGGCTACTTTCAAAGGTCAAGATGCCAGGTTGAGGGAGAAAATGCCATTTTAACACACGAATTACCAACTGCTCACGGAATCCCTAAATGCTCTCAAGACTGCCTTTGATGTTGTATATTCACTTAATGAATGTACAATGTCTCTAATAAAATCTCATATTTTAAATTGAGTGTCCTCTTATTTAACTGTCACAATATTAGAATTGCTCATCTTTTCCATAAACTGAAAATCCAACCCAGATCATAGACCAACTAGGCATGAGTGAATGGAGCTACCAGCATGCATAGATAACATCTGTGAACCATAAACAGAAATATGTGAGTAAGAAAGTAACTGAGTCTCTTAGGACACCGTACAATAGAGAAATAGAATTCATGGATTTGCTTTTATTGAATTATAACTTTATTATCCATAATTAGATATACTGCATAAGCAAATAATGTGTTGGTGTCCCCAATTCCCTGATATCCCTGTTCCCTGTCCCAAATCAGCTGGGTATCCTCCTCCGTGGGCAAACTGGATAAGAGTTGAGTAAGTTACCACGGAGGAGGCTATCCAGCTGATTGGGGATGGGGAAGAGGGGCTTTGGGGAACTGGGGATAACAACTCATTGTTTGTCCATTAAATAATGTAACTCATTATGGACACTAAAAAAATAAAAATAAAAAGAGTTTGAGTAAGTTACCCAAATGGCTATTGCTACATAATGAGAAAGATGCAATATCAGTTTTTGCCTTATTTTGGTAACACACATGAATGTATTCCTGCCCATTCCTGATGTCTGATGTTTTGTTTCTACATACCTAACCTCCTGATACATCAAGTCTATTCAAAATGGCAACTAACCCTTTTAGCACAATTCCTCTCTGTCCATTTGCTCTAAGCCTCAAAAGTCATATACTCTTCTAGGACCTATATTACTGCCATTGTTAGAGAACAAATAGACTCCAGGCTAAAGTGTATGTCTATTTCTGTCTAACATATTGTATGTGTACATTTATTTAAGTGAATCAGCTCGTAAACGAGGGTATAATAACATATACATATAGATAGATGCTAGATAGATATAAAATTCACACAGTGTCAGATGCACAGAGGAAGGAAAACAAAATGAGAAATAATCTCTAACCATATCCTTACCAGGAATAGAAATCAGAAAAGTGGAACTTCTTTATGTACCATTTATTTAGTTCTTGTGGATTTACTAGGTAACAACTCTAAAAAGCAAAGCTGGAAACCTTCCAATGAACTTTGAAATTGGTCAGCAGCCTGCTGGTGGAGCGAGGGTCACTGCGTCTTTGCAGTAGAGAAATCAAGCAATACCAGCAAAGATCCTCACGGTGCATCTTCTTTGATCCAGCAATTCCATTTTAAGTAATTTGCCCTAAGGAAAGAATGACAGCTGTGTCTGGAAAACAGTGCCCATGAAAGTTTTGCTGAAAATGGGAAAAATATGGAAAGAACCTAAAATATGCTCAATATGGAACTGGTTAACTGAAAGGACATGCCTCCATTGAAACTGATGTCAAAGACACAAAAAGAGAATAAGAACATGGAAAAATAGTTAGGGCATAAGAAGTCGGTTATAGGCAAAAATCTAACTGAAGTTCTAACTTTTCACCAATACAAAGTTATACCTGCTTATAGGAAGCAGATTAGAAGGCTATTAAAGCGCTATTTAAAACTATATAAAAGGCTATATTAAAAGGCTAGTTTAGAACAGTATAGATAAAAATTCTCTTCCCTGTGTTATTCTATATATTTTGATATTTTTTACATTGAATGTAAGGTAATTTTAAAATAAATTTCATTGATGAAAATATAATGTGAGATATAGAAATGAGATCTTTCTAATTTACATTTCCACAGCTCTACATGTAACAATATTATCAATTATGACTCAAGATAGTAAAATAAAATCTGGATAATCCATACACTGAATTAATGTAAAAGTAATTTTAGATTTTTAAGCTATAGAAGTAACTTCTTGAATAGGATGATTTCATGTATGTCTAGAAAATATGACAGAAAAGATGAAAGAACATTAAATTTTAAAATCATAAAATATGTACACAGATGGGAAAAAGAAGTGTGTTGTGTTGATCTGTCTAAGCTGTGACTTGTGAAATTAATGATCAAAGATTTCCACATGTTAACTGTCATATTCTGAGCACCGCTGTGTTTTATTGATATGTTCAGTTTTGTAAGCTAGATAGACAGATAGTAAAGGAAAATCGGATGAAACAGGTTACAGACTCTAAAAGAATGTAGTTTATGTTAATACTTTCTATGAAATCAACTTGTGAACACATTCATGAAACTAAGGCTGCAATAAAAAAAAAAGGAAGTAGTCAATTTTATCCCTCCTATAATTAAGGTCTAACCACTGGCTTTGAAGATTCACTATCTCTGTAATTGTAGGGAAAAGCAATGTAAATAAAGTAACTCAAATGTTGGAACTACTCGGGGTGTGGGTATGACAGAACTGTAAAAGGAACACAAAGCCCAACAGACCTGAATATTGAAAACCCAGCCTGCAGCTTTAGCAGGAAGGAAACACCTTGAATAAAGAGATAAGCCCACACCCTCATCATCTGTTGCTGACTTATATGTAAACTTATAGATAAACACCTGAGTAAGTTATTGTACCTTGGATCCAGGTGATATTAGGACAATCTCATTGAAGACATTTCTCAGGCGTGAAAACACTACACCGAAATCAAGAACAAATAAAATAAGAGACATTCCACACCAAGCTGCATGAAAAAATTTTAACAAAAACAACAAAAAAGAAAAAAACATGAAAATTATAAGATGAAGGAAAGTGAAGCTGTCTTGAGCAAATTTCTGACAGCATCTGTCCTCTCATTTAAATTCAAGACATTAGTTGCTCTCTTATATAAAGATGAACTATTAACATAAAAGTAATTGGCCAGGGGCTGGAGAGATGGCTCAGCGGTTAAGGCACTTGCCTCCAGTGCCTAAGGCCCCGGGTTCAATTCCCCAGTACCTACATAAGCCAGACTCTCTCTCTGCTTGAAAATGAATAAATAAAAAAAAAGCAATTGGCCAGAGGGGCAGGGAGAAATGTTTTTATAAAAGAGCTAAATGAAATGGGGCCAGATATGAGAAAGCTAAAGGTGCCAGAGCAGAACAAAAATTTTCAAGGAGTAAATAAATAGAAATTTGTACTGAGCCAGAACAAAAACTTGAAAATGCAAAAAAGAAAAACAAAACCTGGAAGCAAACCCAGCATTCTAGGCAGTAAGTATATGGTTTTCTTGCCTTCTTTATCATATTCGTTCTCAAAGCTTCATAAAGAAAATACTGTTATGATATAAAATATTTCAAACTAATGTTTTCAGGGTTAAAAACACCAGGACATGTGATAAAATGATATTGGTGGTGATTATTTTTTTTACTAAATAGGAAATGTCTTGATAGGACATAAATTTTTGAAAATAAAAAAGTAAAATTGCAGCTGTCCAAATTATGATAAAGTAAGGTAGAAGATACACAGAGATCCTTGTCGGGTGCTCAAAGCCTGATCTCCATCACCCATTCCCCAAGCTTGAGACAGGCTCTCTGGAAACCTGTCACATGTGATAGTTGAGTCCCACGTATACAGCATAATATCTTGCTAACCAATATTTTTAAAAATGGACAGAAATATATCAAGGTCATTGGTAGAAAAGAAGAAAAATATCCACAAGACATAGAGTAACCCAACCTAAACCAGATTTGATTCTGGACTGCCAATTTAACTATATGCATCTTGTGGGAACTTGGAAACAAGAAATTAAAAGCAAAACCAGTCTTGGTATATTTCATCTCATAAATCTCTAGAATTCTCCAATATAAAACTTTTCTGTGAGCTAGAGAGATGGCTCAGCAGTTAAGGCACTTGCCTCCAGTGCCTAAGGCCCTGGGTTCAATTCCCCAGGACCCACATAAGCCAGGCTAGTAGCCAAGGTGGTAGCCTGGTGTGTGCTCTCGCTCTCTCTCTGTCTCTCTGTCTCTCTGTCTCTCTGTCTCTCTGTCTCTCTCTCTCTCTCTCCTCTCTCTGTATCTCTCTCTGACTGAAAGTAAATAAATAAAATATTTAAAAAAACCTTTTCTGTGAGGCTCCTCTGACAAGAAGTCTCACAGGCCCAACATAAAGAGATATTACTTGAAATCAGAGGACCTAGGTATATGTGAGCATTGGAGAAGAAATATAATCCAATTATTAGCTGATAAAAGAAAACTGCACTAAGATAAAATAAAGACTTCCATGCCATTTACTTTCTATTAAAAATAACCTCAGTTTACCAAAACTTAGATATTACCCCATGTGTGGTGTTTATCAGAAGGTTGTTGAAAGGGTGTATGTATTCATGGTATGTCATCTTGGAGGTGGTCTCGGGAGGTCCTCTGATTGATGTTGGACTTGTGATGATTACAGTGCCAGCCGATAAGGTTCAATAACGACCAAACTGTAGTAGATTCATATATTGTTTAAAATGTTTATTTCATATTTATATATTTTTAAATGTTATATTTGCGTCATTTAATTAGATCCTCTAGAAACAAGTTTAAACTTTTTAGTTCAGTATTTAATGACTTTAGTACCAAATCACAGAGAACCATCTAAAAATCTTCTTTATTAAATACTGCATTGATTTTTAGAGAGTTAACTGATTATTCTTAAGCAACAGGATTCTTTTGAGATGTCAGAATTGAGACAGCCACTTAAATAAAATTTTGATTCAGAATTTGAAAAAATATATATGTATGTATATGTATATATTCTTAATAAAAGAAAATTAATTGGCTTTAACATTTTTTATTTTTTTACATTACTTACTCTTGAGAGAAAAATCTGATGTAGTAATGATGTAAGTAATCGGATGTAGACTGGAGACATTCTGTTTAACATAAAACAGTATGTTTTCTGACTGTTAGGTAAAGTTTAGATAAAATATCTAACAGTTTATAGTTAAATTGCTTTAGCATTGTTTATAAATAATGAATTCTGTATTATTAATTTATTTTGAGCCAGAAATTGTGATTATCTTGGAACTTGGAGTCTTTTTAATTTTTTAAGAACAAGTTACAATGACTAAAACCAGATCATTTTATATACAACTCAAGTAATAAACTTTGTAGTAACCATTTGGTAGAATTAGCACATTTATTTTCTGGTTTTGCATTGAATAAGATAGGAAATTAATAAAATTTAAAATTATAGCCTTTTCAGATGTGATATTTGATTGTACCTTTATAAAAGAATAATCAGTAATTAACAAACTTTTATTGAAGATTTAGGTTTTCTAGTAGTTAATAGGTTGACATAGAAACATGGCTAAACATGCTTAATTAAATATTTCAAAGTCAGATTTTATGATTATTATCATGAGCAAACAAACACCAGTGACTTGAATTATTACTATAAACAAATTTTATTAAACTAGTCAAATCTGTATTACATTCATGATATACTCTAACAAATTAAACTTACCTGTGTACATATTGTTAAATTATATAATTTTAGCTTTTTATAAGCCCTGGTTAGATCAGTTTATTGTATTCATAGTATATTAAGTTTATTTTATCTATAATGTACTTCTAAAATAAAGGTATTTTAGCAAAAAAAAAAAAGTATTGGCACTTTATTGACCAGACAGAACACTTCCACAGGCAAGAGAGAAAACGCAGCATGCCAAAACACTTAACATGCTATGTGTTTTTTATTTGATTTTCAAGGAGTCAGGTGGCCGAGCTTATCACCGTAAAAGTTCTGGAGGACATGCGGTTGAAATGTGCTTGGGAACTGAGATGAGGGGACACCAACCCTTCCCAGAATCCAGGTTACTGTGATTTTTAAATAGCCTATGGTGTTATATTAATGTAATGTACATTGATGTGAGGTAGAAAAATAAGAGAAACATTCAAAATTGCAATATGTACTTACATTTAATCTACAGAATGCTGAAGATGCATGACTTTTTTTTCGTTCTTTTACCAGAATGTCTCCTATGATGGACACACACACACACACACACACACACACACACACACACACACACACATAGGTATATATGTATATATATACATATATATATAATCATTTATTTCAATGTAGGATCTCACTTGAACCCAGGCTGAACTGGAACTCAGAGCAATCCCCCAAACCCTGCTTCCGGGGTGCTGTGATTTAAGGCAGACACCACCATGCTTGGCCAAGGGCAGAACAGTTTTTAAAAGTCTGAGCTTAAATTGCCAGAGAAGGTTAGCATTAAGCTTCTTCCTGAGCAGCTGGTTTCTGTTAAGGTTTGAATCAAGTATCTCTGGGCAGAGATCTTCTGGAGGCTCATGTTGGAGTAGAATGAGTTGTGAACCATTTTGATCATTCCCCTTAAACTTAGTGCCCATGGAGAGAAAAAGAGTTACACATTTTAGATGGCCATGCTTCTGGCATCGTTTACCAGGGAGTGGGCCTGTTTGGTCTCTAAAGGGTGAATTAGCATCATGGACGCAGGAGCCTCAACAGAAGGGGAAATTTATTAGTGTTGCTTATTGCCTGTTGCCTGGGAAACCTGTTTCTGCCTTGGGCAGGACACAGGCTGGCAAAGACTAGGAGACAAGCATATAGGTTTAGCAGCAGAGCAAGGGGTGTTCAGCTGGGAAGGGAAGGGGGCGTGGCTTTAACAGGTTGGAGAACTTTTTATCACTAGCATTTGCATTTTCATAGGCCAAATATAAAGTGAAATCAACAGCCTGTGAATATCAACTTGTGTTACGGTATTGTGTAACTAATTTATAAAATTCCTAAAAGGTTCAGTAGCTCCTTGATAAATTGTCTGAGTTCAGAGCATTGGTGGGGAGAGGCAGAAGTAAGTGAGCTGTTCTGCCAGCTTGCCCTGAACGAGATGAATGGGTCATTTGGCATAAATTTCAAGTGGCAAGGTATAGAATTGTTACAGGCCAAGGAATTGTTGGAACCAGCATCTAATTTGTTTGTAGTCTGATTTTTCTAAATTTTCTTTAGAAGGGTACCAAGCGCACTTTTGATGAACAGTGACCAGGAATGTAGGTAATTCTGTGTTACGTACATTACATCTATTAGCTTTTAAAAGCGTAGATAGCTGTTTACAATGAACCTTCTGTGTAGGAGATAATGAGGCTTTCATAGGGTCAGATATATTGTAGTTGAAAGTAGGAAGGGCTCTTAAATGAGCAAAAGAAAGGGAAGAGAGACTCTGGGCCTTGATTAGAGACACAGTTCTGTCCCAGGCAGGCATCAAGTGCCCTTAGTTCCGTACCTGAATAAGTGGACATCCTGTTGCCTTGACTGAGCTTGAAGAATGTGGGCTTGTCTCCCATCGTTGCTGCACACATGGGTACCAGTTATGGATGCTGTCACAGAAGCACAACCTCAAACAGGTTTTGTAACTAAGCAATGTCACAGTCTCCAGCTGGAGATTGACATTGCAGAAAAGGGTCCTGGACTTCTATCAGGGAAAGTCCATCTGTGTACTCTCAAGGTTATAAGTAAAAAGTTGAAGTAGTAGGTAACTAATTAAGGAACAGAAATAGAGTACATCTAGAGATTGTTTTAAAAAGCTAATCAGGGCTGGACAGATGGCTTAGTGGTTAAGGTATTCTCCCGCATAGCAAAAGGACCCTAGTTCAATTCCCCAGTACCCATGTAAAGCCAGCTGCACAAGGGGGTGCATGTGTCTGGAGTTCATTTACAGACAAGGGGGTGAATGTGTCTGGAGTTCTTTTGCAATGGCTGGAGGCCCTGGCACGCCCATTCTAGCTCTGTGTCTGCCTCTCTCTCTCTCTCTCTCTCTCTCTCTCTCTCTCTCTCTCTCTCTCTCTCTCTCTCTCTCTCTCTCTCTCTCTCTCTCTCTCTCTTTCTCTCAAATAAATAAATAAAATATTTTAAAAAGCTAATCATCATCACTTCTCGGCCTTTTGGCTAAGATCAAGTGCAAAACTAATCATCAAAGTAGTCTAAATATTAGAGAGAGCAGTGGGCTTATCATATCTATAGAAAAGACAGGGGGAGGCAGAAAGGAAATTTGTCCATTATTTCATGTGGAAATGGCAAATGTCAGCTAATAAAATAAATAGAACAGCAAAGAATGTGTGTTAAGGAGAATGCATACGATTAATGAAGTGCATCTGCTACCAGGAATAAGCACCAAGCCAATAGAACATGTACGGAGAGGGTTGAAATTCCAACACACAACAATGGTTAAAATAATTTTGTGTGAAAATGATGATTGCAAGGCGAATGAAGTAGAATCGATTGTGTTCTTCATGACATCATCAAATAACTGCTGAGCTTTTGTCTGTTTTTTTTTTCTTGTTTCTTTTTGTGTGAGAGAGAGACATTTTTCCATGGTCATATTTATTTCAGCTCACCTTACAAGCAAGGCACTGACTGACTTTTGTTTCAAACTAATAGAGGAGAGATTTCTTTTACCATCCATGCTAGGTATGGGACCCCTATAAAATAAAACATATTAAAATAAAGGCATAATGATTGATCTGGTATAAGTTCTATATGACACAGAAGACTTCAGAAATGAAGAGAAACAAATGAGGGAGTATGAATATTTTTAATATTTTAATATCTTAAAATATTTTTCATATTTTGATTGAACAGTGGATGATCATGAGCTATGCTTGTGCAACAGTAGTGTAATCTGATGCTCTGACTCAAATGGTTCTCCAAGGTATTTTGTTTGCAAAGATAAGATTGTTCCTATCATTGAGTCTAGGAAAAATATTTCTCATCCCAGCGTCTTGGGATCTGTATCAGAAGATGGCTTTTTGGCCTTCTGGGGAGAAGGGTGAGGACATGTCAGAGATCATCTTTCTTTTGCTTCTTCCTCAATGCTAAGGTGTCATATTTGGTGTAACCACATTACTGTCTTTTCAAAGTCTGTTTAACAAGTGGGCTGTATTCAATATATTCAATACAATGGTGCCTCCCAAATGAAGGACAATTTGGATTACAATCCTGGAAAGTATAAGACCACCCTGCACATCAGAGGGCATTATTACTATCTTTTTTATGTAAAAGACCCTCAGTTCAGGATTCCTTTCCTATAAGGTAGGTAGCTTGATAGATGGATTCCTTCCTCCCCTCAAAGATTCTGATTTTCGCTACTGCTATGAGTAGTATATTTGTTCTGATGCAAAGTTATGGTATTTTTCTACCCACATCCCTGACACTTTACTGGGCTAACTTGGCACCTTCCAAGTATGATTCATCAAACCCTTCCTGGTCCCTTATATTCTTATAACATTTGTATTAGTATATTTAACCTTTTATTGATAGCTTCCATAATTATAAACCATAAACCATTATTATTCCCTCTCCCTCCCACCCTCCCCCATATTTCTTCCCCTTCTCAATTAGTCTCTATTTTGTTTTGGTCTCATCATCTTTTCCTCCCATTATGTGTAGGTTTTATCAGGCATTGAGAAATCATGAAAATCAAGGTCGTTTTGTGTCTGGAAGTCTGCATTGTAAGCAGTCCTACCCTTCCTTTGGCTCTCACAATATTTCTGACACCTCTTCCATAATCAACTCTGAACCTTGGGAAGTGTGACAGAGATATCTCAGTGCTGAACTCTCCACTGTTATTTCTTCTCAGGACTATGGTATCTTTTGAGTTATCCCAGTGGTCACTGCCATATGAAAAAGAGAAGCTTCTTAAGCCAAAAGTGAGAGTAGCATTGCTCTTTGGGTATGCTTATTTTTTAAAAAATGCTTGTAAGGCAGTTTGTTTGGCATACTATATGCATTTAGCAAGACAGCAGCAGGTGTTACTCCCCTAGAGCTCATGACCTCCCCCACTATAGGGTTTTCACTGGGTCTTCAGAACCTGGCATGCTTTCCCTCCCATTGAGAGGGCCTCTAGTCCAATTTTATTGATATTTTTAAACCAAAAAGTTTAAAGTGAGAAGGAACATGGGAAATGTATCACACTAGGGAAATGGTTCAGCAGTTGAAGACAGATAAAGCCTGCCTACCTGGGCTCAATTCCCCATCTTCCCATTTAAAGCCAGATGGGCATTCAAACACACATGAAAATAAATACATTTTTAAACTTAATTTATCTACCTCAGTTAATGAGACTTTTTCTATAAATAAATGTATAAATGAAAGACAAATTGAACATAGGATTATACGAATGCAAATTGTTAATCTAATCCACACTATGAAATATAGCCAAGAATATAAGAAATGAGATAAATTTGATAAAAGATTCTGCACCATTTTTCAAAGAGTATTTATTTCATATTTAAATATTTCTTTAAGTTTGAAATGATGAATATAACCCCTTAAAAATTAAAAAGAAATACTAACAGCCAAATCCTATGTGGCAAAGATTCATACTAATTTATAATGAGATGAACCCAAATTTAAGATTTTTATAATGTTTTCTATATATTTGGTTAAAAGATAAAAAATACGATAAATGACTCAGTTTTGTTAAGACAGCAGGTTCTCCATGTTGCTAAAATAAATTATTCATAATATGCTGATGGTAAAAGTGGTAATGCTTATGAAAAATCTTAAAATATTTTTATCTATTGACTTAGAGATTCCAATTTTTTAAATCATGTTAAAGTAATAAAGAAGACAATAAGAAACAAATTATCTACAAAGTCTAGGTACTAATGTTAATTATAGCAATATATCCTAATGTTAAATGATAAGAATTTTTTTTAAAGAATATACCATAACCACACTACTGTGTGGTCTTTAAGAATCATGTTTTCCAGACTTCTAACATACCCGCCAAGGCTCAGAAAACATTATGAAAGCAAGGCTTCAAAAGGAAGAAAGATTACAAAGATTGTAAGAGCCACAAGGTGTGTAGGAAAATCCTCAGGCTGCCTTTTCCACTCAGAGAGACTGACTAAGAATGATCCACAGTGAATACCAATAACCCCACTGAGGGGTGCCCTCAGTGGAAAGGGGGTACAGGAGAGAGGATATAAGAGCAAAACCTTTAAAAATTTTTCAGAAAATATGTTTTAGGGCCTGGAGAGATGGCACAGCTATTAAGGTGCTTGCCTCCAGAGCCTAAGGAACTGGGTTCAATTCTCCAGTACCCATGTAAGCCAGATGCACAAAGTGGCACATGCATCTGGAATTCCTTTGCAGTGTGGCTGGAGGTCCTGGTGTGCCCATTTCTCTCGTTCTCTCACTATCTGTCTATCTCTCTGCTTACAAATAAATAGAATTTTTTAAAAAAAGAAAATATGATTTCTAGGGGATGGGGAGGTGGCTCAGTGGGCCGCCAGGTGGATGTGGCCACCAGCCCATAATCAGGAAGACAGAGACAGGCAATTCCTTGGAGTAAACTGTCTAGCTAGAAGAGCTCAATCACAAACTATAAGATCAAATGAGAGGTTAGGCCTCAATGAATACAGAGTGAACAAGAAACAAACCTCTATCATCCAGAGACACACACTTGAACCCAAACACATGCAAGCACACATGCAAAAACCATAGTGTAAACTGACATTTTTGAAAAAAAATATATACATTCAGAAGTGACTAAAATTAAACTAGGGATTTTTTTAAACTACATGATAGTAAGAATTCCATTTTCTTTCCTTTTTTCGCTTTCATTTTTTTCTGAACTACCATAATTATGCTTATCACATTTAAGAAAATATTTTATTTTAAAAAAAAAATTCTGAAAATGCTAGTACTTTGAGGATTGTACCCTGAAAAAAGTTAATGAGGTATGCAGTCTAACTTGTGTGCAAGTTCATAATGAAACCCCAAGGAGACATTAAATAACATATTATAGAAATATATCATCATAAGGAATACTGTTAATGACATAGGCAGTAAAAGAAAAAAATAATACAAAATAATATGGAAAATATGCTGCTAACACCTTATTTGCAGGAGATTTATGTTAGAAGAAATGTATTAAATAAGCACAGTAGTTGTTTCTGCATGACAAGATAGTAATTTTAGATTTCTTTAACTTTCATGTTTTACAGATATTTTACACTGAGCATATACGGATTCATACCACAATAAAGCCATTAAGAATTTAGACAAGTGCTTTTTCAGCAATGCAGAGAGCATGGAGGTCGGCCCTGCGAAGGACGGAAGATTCTGTTGATGCCTTCAGCCCCTATCCGCCTAATAAAAAGTCTAATAAAAATGGTTTGGCCATAAAAAACAAGAATTTAGACAAGTAGTGATATAATAAATATATTAGTAACATAACATACATACACACATATTATATATATATATATATATATATATATATATATATATATATATATATATATATATATATAATATGTGTGTGTATAAAAGCTATAATAGCAAAAAGAGCCAGATCCAAAAAAGATAGATATACTGGGAAATTAGATATTATGCAGAGTGAAATTTTGTCAGAGAATTTACAGGATTTTGTCATCTTTTCAACTGTTGCATGGAAAGAAAAAAATGGGAAAATTGGTTTGGTTAAATACTGCTTTTATTTGGGAGTTTTAGAAAAAGGGATATATATTATTTTTTATGCATGTTATATGTGTGTGTAGTCACACACATGTATGTGTGGTCACATGTATTTGAGCACAATATGTGTTTGTGCAGTTGTACATGGATGTGTTTGTACACATGAGGAGGCTAGAAGTTTTTTTTTGTTCTGATTATATATTTCTTCTTTATAATATTTATTGTCAATAATTAGATACACTGCATGAGTAAGTCTTATGATGGTACCCCATTCCACTCCTCCCTGTCCCCAACCCACTGGGGGCCTTCCTCAGTGAGCTTGCTGGACCAATCCATGGGATAGGGAAGAGTGAGCCAGGTTTTTTTTATTTGTTTGTTTGTTTTTTTCTTTTTTTTTTCTTCTTGTGTTGTTGCTGAGGGGGGCGATGGCTCTGGTTGTTCTCCCCCACCATGGCTCTTACAATCTTTCCTCTCCCTTTTTGGCTCAGATCCCTGAGTCATGGTGGGTGAGTCTGCTTTACTGCTGAGGTCTTCAGGGTCTCTGTTTTGGATTGTGTTGGGTAGCCTCAGTGTCTGTCTCCATTATCCTTTCCCAGGTTTTCTGACTTGCTGTGAAGGTAGGTCTCTTGCTTGATTGATCTACCTTTTTTATTGAGGCAGGGCCACTCACTTGAGCCTGGAGTGTACCAATTTGACTAGACTAGCTGGCTAGCTGGCTGAGGAGTTGCCCTGTCTCCTCAGACCCAAATACTGAGATGACAGGCAGGCTTCCACGTGGTATTTATGTGGATACTAGGGATCCAAATTCTGGTCCTCATGACTGCATGGCAAGCACTTCCTGATGGATCCATTTCCTTAGGCCTAAGGAATGTGGTCTATAAATAAGAGTTTAAGCTCCTAGTTCTTTGGGGTTTTGCAGGACATGATGACAAATAGATATACCCACAGGGGTAGAAAAACTGGGCCAGTAAAATATGCAACTTTGCTAGTACTATTGATAAGCATGCCAGCAAGTCACAGGGGAGAGATATGATCACCAGCTCCATGAAATTGCCTCAAGATATTTTAGCCTTGAAAATAAGAAATCTTAAGAACCTTAGAGAATCTCAACCCAGGTAGGTGAAAGGAACATGACTGAAAACTGGCCCAGGAAGAAGATGGGGTCAGGCAGATAGATGTGGGCACAAGTCAGTCACTCACCACTTATGTGGCTTTTGGTATGCTATTCAAACTCTACAACCTGTAGTTTCTTTCTTGATGTTTTGACAAGAGCATCTGTGTCATACGTTGCAGACACTCCTTGCTGTGGGAGGATGAGGTCAGAAACACCAGCTAACCAGTGATCATCGACCACTTTGTGGTGGTAGCAAAGGAAGAGTGAAAAAGGGAATGAACTATCGAAAGTTAAGAAGCACAAAGAAAAAATGATGCCTTCCAAAAACAAAGAGGAGGGTATTCAAGGAGATGGCTACCATCAACAAGGTCAACTTCAAATACGATGCACAAAGAATTGAGCACCATTGATATTTACACAGACATTCAAGATATTGGCCAATTAATTATAAATGACAACACGTGATCACTTATTTCATTTTTTAATAAAATGCTACATTATTGTCTTTCCTGACATTTTATATTGTGATTCATTCATTGTAGTTCATAAAGGAATAATGGGAATTTTACTACACTAAGGTTAATGATTGTATTATAATAAACAGTATTTGCTGCTGAGCAACTCTGAAAAACATTAGGAACATTTAGTGTCGTTGTTCTTTTCTATGCTATCAGCTGTCCTTACAGTGACTTCTGAAAATCTTCCAAATGTTCAGCCTCTCCTCTATGAATCTCTCAGAAGGATTCATGGTAGGAAAAGAAAGACAAGAAAAGCCTGTGTGGAAATCGTCTTTTGCTCTGCATCTTAATTTGACTTTTCTGTTTTAAGGCAGCAGGGTTGGGAGTGCCTTGTGTCAAAGGGGAGAAGTGCCTCCTAGAACCAAAGGAAACACACAAGTATTTAAGGTAAAATTGGAAAACCTAAGACTGAACCTATATCCATGCGCAGGATGGAGGAACTACTAGAAAAGGTATTTATTTGGCAGGCTGCTGTTCAGCAGAGACTTGGGGCTGTTCAGTGTCTCCAGGGGGACCCAGGACTGCTGGGCACTGCTTGTCAGGAAGAGAGAGCACCCCCATACCCCCTCACCCTGACACACACTCCCATGTGAGGTGAACTTTTGCCAGATCTCTTAGAGCAGGTGTTTTCACAGGTTTCTGGGCTGCTTTGGGACAGGGGTCAGGGAAGCCCTGACTGAAAGCCTTAAAGCTGCACCCAGAAGCACACAACAGAGCATTGTGAAGGCATCATTTCCAAGAGGAGGATGCACATCGTACATCCATAGGCTGAGAATACCAGTCATAATGGAGATAGTTATTTCACACTTAAGACCCTAAGAGAGTGTGAAAAGCTACTCCACCCAGGATTCCATTTTATCCCGCACATTCTTAATTGAACAGACAAGACAGATGCTGTTCTTCTAAAGCTGAATTGTCCAGCTCAGAGAACTCATCTGAAAAAATAGCAGTCGTTTTTATTAAAATCAATGAAAAAAATCCGTGTTCCATGTGACTGCATATATGTGTGCCTTGTCAAGCTCCAGATGAAGTAGTAGAAAGGAAGTATTCTCATGTCTTTGAACTCCAAGGCTGCTGTAAACCGACAGAACCAGAGATGGGGGGTGGGAAAATGAAGAGAAATCCATGAAGTGTGTGTTACATGATCAGGTCAGCCCATGTTTGTGGTTACTAAATAAATGCCTCTTTTGTTGCGGTTTGTTGTTGTTCCTGCATAAAACTTGGCACCAACAGTAGTTTCTTTACAAACTCTATGTAAATTTGGTTGTGCGTTTTCTATTTCAAGTACATTGTTTCTGGATTGTAAGTGTTAAGAATTTTCACTCAGGACACCTAGCTTTCATTGCCAGAGTATTCCCCACAACATTATCAGAAATGAACGTGGGAAATTTGTAGTAACAATTGTATTTTGGGCACAATGGAACTCTACTGGAATGCTACTGGACTATCTTCCTCCTAGAAATGGCTTTGTCCCATTTTTGGCTGTCAGTACTTCTTCAATTTAATTCAAAACACATTTTATTTACTAGAAGATTTCAGGTTTTACTTACCTATTTATTAGTGTATGTACATTTTTTTTCATTTGATAGACGGAGACATCCTTAAAGATTATTTTCTGATACTTCCTTCTTCTAAAGAGTTTTTTTTTTCCCAAAAGTAACCCTTTCATTATGCTGATAAATAAAAATCCAAAGAGCTTTATTCAAGGGTTTTAGACATTTCAAAAATCTGTGCTATTGTAATAGGAAACCTTGGAGACTCATTGAAATAGCAAAGGCACAAGTTTCTTTTTATTATGAAAGATGTTTATGTGAAGAACAAAATAGACAAGAGAAAGTAACTGCTTCGGAATACTTGATGGGCACTTTAATCTTCTATTAATATGCAAATTTTGTTCTTTAGAACCCCAGTAAGAGATTTTTTTTCACAGCCAGGCTATTTGAAAGTAGTTCTATTCTCCCAAAGGTCCTTCTTGCATGAGTCTAAGTGAAACAGTGTTTTTTATGCTAATTCCCAAGATGCTCTTGTATGCATCATTTTCTTTTGAAATTATATGGAGTTTATTGAACCACATTTGTAAAACATTCCACAGTTGATTTCATTCTAAAGATCTTCTCTAATAGAACTGATTCCCTGTTGATCTGTGTCATAGGAGAATGTTAAAGAAAATCACTTTTAACAACATGGTAGAAATAAGAAAGAACTTGGGGATAGAAACGAAGATACAAGCTCGTGAACAGGAAAAGGACAATGTTTGTTAAGTAATTACCTCATCAAGAATTTGTACCCAATAAAAACTTCTTTGTGGATGCTCTAATTATAATAGACTGCTTCATG